>JAOPJO010000124.1:17480157-17493061 GCA_027123675.1 Molva macrophthalma | reverse complement strand
TCCACCTGCTGGCTGTGTGGGCACCTCCACACACAAGGCAGGGTGGTGTTGTTGGAAACTGGTTTATTGAAGAGTTTGAAGGACATTGATACATGAAGCTGGTGATCCATGCTGCCATCTAGGAGATCTTCCGGAGTGTGTGGAGATGGCTGGTCTAACCAGTGGACGCTGATTACTCAATGCACCACAGGTGTGCAGCCCCAGCGTCCAATCAGTGTGACTCAGGCCAGGTGAGGCTGCTTAAACCAGCCATCATCCACACCTGCCACTAAAAATCACTAAATGTAACCTATTTGAGTCCATATTTACATCTTCTCCTAAATTTTAAAACTTTGCATCGACGTTGAGTTACATGTGACAAGATCAGATGTAATGACGTTACCTCAAAGGAATGTCGTCATCACATGTCATGACGTCATCCCATCATCCCATGTGTCATGACGACATCCCATGTAATGAGGACATCCTCACATGCACGGTGTCCATGGTAACCGCCCCTCTCCTTCCCCCAGCTACGAGGTGATGCACAGCTGTTGGAGCCCGGTCCCCAAGTGCCGGCCCAGCTTCCAGAGGCTGCTGGAGCAGCTGGAGGGCCTGGGGGCCGCGGCCTCCCCGCCCCCCCCCAGACTGGCCCTGCTCTACGTCAACCTGGAGGGGGAGGAGCCGGGGGCGGGGTCTGACTGGCTGATGCCCAGCAGCGCTGCCATGGCGATAGGAGGAGACTACCGTTACATCATGGGTCCGTGTGGGGAGGAGGAGGAGGAGGAGGAGGAGGAGGAGGAGGCGGCAAGCCGAGACGAAGAGGATGATGTCGTCATTCATGTCTGAGATCAGCCTGGACTACTTCCTGTTCAGCCCCCCTCCCACATACTGCTACTTCCTGTATATGGGATGTTTCCTATCAACAGACTGAGAAAGGACGATGAAGAGCGTGAGATTCAAAAAAACGTCCTGGACCAATCATGGACCAGGGTGTGCCAACCCTGATATTCAGCTGGTTTCTGATTGGTTGTTATGGCTGGCAGCCCCCATGGAGCACCCTCCTGTCTCTGCTCCTCCTCACGCCTCGGATTCTGCACATGCTCAGTAGAACGTGGACCGCTCGGTCCTGGTACCATGTCACCTGTCGCCCTCTGCAATGAACTCTGGGTAATATTATGAACGTCTTCCACCACACCGGACTGATGCCCATGGGTGCATTATTCCTAACTGGGAATATTAAGGACCGTCTATGCTGCCGTCAGGGGAAATTAGCAATATGATTTGATTTATTTTTTTACTGTTCCAATCTAAATAAGTCATTTCACTGGAATGATCCGTAATAGTTTTGTTACAACTAACCTCCACACTTCAGGATGAGGATGTGGCATTTCCTGATGAATTATCTTTTTGCTGCTGTGAATTATATTCTACCAATAGTGACTTATTCTGCACATTGGGCATTTTATTAAAGTAAATTAGCTAATATATTAAAAACAGATCTTAAAGTATATAAATGAAAACTGTTGAATGGACTGCGAAGTCTTATTTTACGGTGTATATTGTTCTTTAGGATAAGGACCTCAGGGTGCAGACACCAGCGACAGTGTCAGCAGTTCTATGTTAATACTTGCTTAGACGGAGCCGATATAGTCTAGTCGAGACCTAGTCTGTTACCTCAGCAACATTCCGTGTGTCGGGGTATCAAGTGACTCGACGTTTAAATGTACACTTTTACTTCAAGTCTCGAGAAACTGGTTTGAATATTAAACCCGCACATCGTAAAATAACGCCGTTCCCTTACCTGTGTTGGGAATGTTTACAGAAAACGAATGCTCACTTTGAATGAATAAAGATTATGTGTCGTTCGGTGAAACCTTGTGGCGCATCTTTTATTCAGAGGCCTGAAAACATCCCATGTTATACAACACAACTCAGTAAAACGACGACGTGTCGGACCACATTCGGATACACCGCTGACCGCTCAGCGTCACCAGACATGCATATAAACGCTCGTTCCGCACCATGAAGGACCAACACACCCAGATCTTTAGACTGGCGTCGTGGTCGAGCTCCATGCGGATATAGTCCCTATTATATTGAATAGCAATAACGCTGCATTTGTTTTATTCTGGAATCATCCGTTCGCCGATGAGTTCGTTGCCTTTTAGGTTGGCACTTGGGTGGATTTTGCAATCTGACACGGCCAAGTATCTCCGCCATTTCCACTGAGAACCACCCAGCGTTTCCAAGTGAAGAACCCGTTGTCTCAAGATGGAGTCGAAGTCCCCGTTCAGAAGGAAAACACAAGACACTCCCACCACCCTCTGTTGTACATAGCTCCACTACGGCTCTATTCTGACACTAACTTCCACTATTACCAACCATTACTAACACATGGCTCTATTCTGACACTAACTTCCACTATTACCAACGTTACACATGGCTCTATTCCAACACTAACTTCCACTATTACCAACGTTACACATGCCTCTATTCCAACACTAACCTCCACTATTATAAACCCTCAGCCTTTACCACACGCGGCTCTATTCGAATACTAACCTCCACTATCGTTAACCCAACCTCCACTACACACAGCTAACACTAACCTCCACTACACACGGCTAACCATTACCTCCAATATTGTTTACCCCAACCTAAACTACACACCGCTCCATTCTAGCACTAACCTCCACTGTTGTGCACACGACTCTATTGTTGTACAAACCTTTCTCAAATCCACTGCTTTCTTCCTACATAAAGTTTCATATCCATTGACTCTGGAGATGCCACTTACTATCGCTCCATTCCATACGCTACATGTCCTCTTACACACATCAATAGTAAAGTACATCGTTACTCCAGGTCACATGAACACTTCTATCCAAAGCGCTCCAGATGACCGAGGCGTCGGTCTGTCCCCGCAGGACCCGCGGCTCCTCCGCTCCGACGCACGGCTCTACTTCCGGCCGCCGACCACCAGGACTCACACGGCCCCAGCACCTCACCTCTTCTCGATCAGAACTATCGATATTATCAATAAACCACGAGGAGTCGCCTGGATTGTTGAGCGGCTTGTTTTGAACCATGTGTCAAAATGGCGAACGAACGGGCCTGCGCAGTGGGCATTGCGCATCCCCAGTGGAGGGAATGGGGGACGGGACGTGTGGTGACGTAGGTCTGCGAAGGAAACACGTTTCCTACCGTTCAGCCCTCAGTTAGAAAATGTTGCTCCTTCCAACAGGAAATTATCCGACGACCACCGCGGGATGTAAACTGCTCCGTCGAAATACTCGATCTATTCGACGATGCAGAAGGTAATCCTTGTGCATGGCCCAGCACATGGTTCGACAGTGGAGAGAGTAGGTCCGGAAAGCCTTTACAAGGTTGAGGGGGCAGACAGCAGCCATTACAGCATTGAGTTGGGAGATAGCAGCCATTGTCGGGTGGAGTCCGCCATGTTGTCGAGAACACGCGGTGTTAAATGACGGCGGTCCGTGCGCGCGGTGGACCGTCGTGTTCTTCTGATCGTCGCCGTCCGGCGGCCGACACACGATCTGGGCCGATACACACGACCAGACCTGTACAGTATTTAGGAAGCGTTGGACGTAACCTTAGTGTTAGCGAGCATCAGCAGGCATAGGGGGGTTTCTTGTCTTATTTTCTACTTTTCGGCAGCAACTCAGGTATCCCAAATATAACTAAAGTGTTGTGTTGGATATGCTGTTACTACATAAGAAACATGTTAATCATAGCCGGGCAGCCTCTATTGAAACATATCACGTTTCGTGATCGCCACGGCGTGCGGGGAACAAATCCATTTGTTTTTTAGGCTTCAATTAACTTCAGTTTTGACTTGAACTGGATGCTTTATTAATTCAGATGATGAAGGCCCACCGTGAGTAAATATTACAGGTGATAACATTGTTGTTGTATAGGGCTTGTACATCATAGTGCACCATGGGATTTTTTTGTCGGCGAAACTCCGCCATTTTGTGATGACATGAGAGAATTGTAGTAATTTACAATGCTAAATAAACGTAATTATACCGTAACACATGTTATATCAAAACTTTGTTTTGCCATGTCCCGCATTATAAACAGTGGCAGTCTCAAACACAACGTCTCCCAATAATGGCAATTATTAGCAATGACCAAAACAACTAACATTCCTGTGCTCCTATACTTCCGAAATGGAGGCGGGCAGTCCGATGGGATGTCACGATGTACAGGCCCTATTAGCTGTTATACCCGCTGCGTTGATAGCAAGGCTAATGGCTTGACTGGTTCACTGAAAGAAATATCTAGCTAGTTAAGCCTCAGTGGTTGTTGCAGGAATAAGCTAGAAGATTTTAGATTGAATGGCCAAGTAGTACACTAGAATGAATCAGATTTAACATGAACTGGGCTTCTTGCAATATAGGTGTGTTTCCCAATGTCCTGTACATTGATAACTGGTAACTTAAAAAATATATGTGATGCATCACCTAATGTCATAAATAGTGTGGTTACACACTAGTCTTGGGACAGGCAAACCCAGAAAATGAAAACATTGTATTGTTCGTCTGCTGCTACACAATAACCACCAACATCACCCGTACCACTACACTACAACCGCCCACCGCAAAACCACCATCAACCTCAACACTTTACAATAACTACACCCACTACAGCCACTCACAACTACAACACAACAACCATATACAACCATCCACGAAGGTCTCTTGCTGAAATCCATCGACAGTCCTTCTATACCATCGATGGTGTTTATTTGTATAAAACCAGACGTGTTAACAATAGGTTGTATGAATAAAGTGTAATTCGGGCTAAGTAATGATTAACCTTCTTGTTCTCTTGGGGTCTTAGGCGGCAGGCTTTGTGTGAATCAGAGTTCGTCTTTGTTTGAATGTCTGCGTTTCATTCATGGCCACCAAGAAGAAGCGTAAGGAGGTGGTGTTTCAAAAGGAATGTACTAATGTCTCTACAAAAGCCAGAAGGCCTCCCCTTCCTCCTCCGTCGTTCGTTCTCCTTAAACCTGTGAGAGCCGGAGAAGGAGGAACTATTTTCACAGACAAAGTGGAAGACCACATAAAGAAGCCGTCAGCAGGCGGGTCGTCTCCCCCTAAAGCGATCCTAGAGAACCTGCCTGCCAAGATCAGCTGCCATGGCGTGAGCGTCACCCTGGACAACAACGTCATGTGGAACGAGTTCTTCAGGTGCCAGACGGAGATGATTCTCACTCAAGATGGCAGCAGGATGTTTCCTTACTGCCGGTTTCGCATCTCAGGCCTGGATGCGTCTAAGAAGTACTCCCTGGTTGTGGATATCCAGCCCGTGGACAGCAGCCGGTACGAATGGACCGGACACAACTGGCAGGTCGCTGGAAAGGCAGTACGCCATTTGAAGAGTCCGCCATTTTCCCACCCTGATTCACCGTCCACAGGGCAGCACTGGATGGAGCAGCCAGTGTCTTTCTATAAACTCAAGCTCACTAACATGGTCCCCTGCCAGGGAAACCTTGTCCTGCATCCACTGCATCGCTACATACCTCGTTTACACGTCGTCCCTTTTTCTGCCAATGCCAAGAAAGAACTCAAGCTCAATGGACCTCGGGTTGCTACTTTCACTTTTCCGCAGACAGAGTTTTTTGCAGTCACTGCTTACCAGAACTCAAGGTTTACACAACTGAAAGTCAACTATAACCCGTTTGCTAAAGGGTTTAAAGATGAACGATCAAGCTCCCTGGCCCTGAAGCTCAAATCATCTGCTAGCAAAGACTTGAACAATGAGGCAGACCCGTCCAACAATCAAAATCCTTTCGTGAAGAAGAGTTTAAAGTCTTTGCTGGCAAACCATAAGCCTAGAAGCTCCCCAGTAGCTGACCACCAACATTCAGATACCTTGATACCTGCAGCTACCAGCTCCACTGAAGAACTGTCTAGGTAAGATCATGCTAAGTGGAGAATGGGCCTAGTTCCTGTACACAAATAAACCACTTCTTAGCCCAGTGTCCAAACTAGCAAAATCGCCTCGACACTAATGCTTTGATCCGTAGCCAAGATGTAGGCTACAGCTAGTAATATCGTAGCTAGTAGGCTCGCAGCCACTTAACTGCAGCAGAGGGGTTTCATATCCTAAAGGTATACATGGTTTATTTAATGGAATGAAGTAATGTCCATCTGGCAGTACTTTTTTAGGAAAAGCCATACACTTATTAATGCATGGTAATGGCCTTTCTTGTAAGTACTGACTGAAAATTCGTTCTGCACTGGAACAGGTAAACGCAGAACACAACTTCGGCCTCCATCTCATTTATTTAAAATGTCAGCAAATTCAACATTTCAGACAGAGTAGAAAAAGTAGTGCTGCTTTTCACACTAATTTAGGTTTAACTGGGACTCCTAAAGATCAGACAAAATCACTAAACATATCATTCTCATGCTGTTTCCTGTTTTTCCTGGAGAAAGCTTTTGACTTGCAAACAATCAATACTTGCATCGTCTTGTTCGTTTAAAAACACAGACTACAACTCTAGGTCTTTAGTGGTCATTGTTCATAATCCAGCATTAGTCATCCTCGTGCATGTTTGTGTAACACGTTAAGGTTTTTGGTGGAACCATGCTACACCTACATGTCCCTGAAAAGCGTAAAGTGGAAAGTGGGGGTTATTGGTGTCAACAATATTAATTAAAATGGGAAATATATTTATTCACTACCAAAATTCTGAAATAACAACCTAGTTATTAAAGCATAAGTTATATAAAGCTGACATTAACCCATATAATCAAGTTTTATATGCCTCCACCAGAAACACTCCTTGAACTTTCCTTGAGATTTGTGATGCATTTAATGAATTGGATGCATCTAGAATCTTGCAACAGGCACAATATTAATGTTTAATCCTTCTTTTCCTCAGTAAGGCAAAGCCTTCCCAGAAGTTGTTTTCTGAACTGATTCGAGAGGCTCACGTTTCCCTGCGAAGATGCAATTTGGACAAAATGGTCGCCAGTATGAAATCTACTTGCAAAGTAAAGGTGGCTGAGTTTGAGTGCCCGGTTCAGACAGTTTGCACCGCAGTCAATGAAAAGTCAACAATAAAGCCGTGTTTGTCTTCATTGGACTGTAAGAGTGAATCTGAAACTCAACCAGAAAAAAATGTGAGGACACACAAGCGACCGGCGCTTGTTCCTCTGCCAGCACTCGCCCGCTTCCTGTCGAAACATCAGCCAAAACACAGGAACGTGGGGACCAGACAAGAGCCCTTAAAAACACCACCCTCTGAGGCACCACCTCCCTCTAACGCGGCACCTGGGGTCCGGTCCACTGTTGATTCCCATTCCGGCTCTTACTGCATCAGCCCTGCGTCAACCCTGCATCACCAGGAACCAACACAAGAGGGTCAAGTGTCGGCCCCTCAAATTGTGGTTCCTAAACCTAAGGTACCGGACGGTACACTTGTGTTAAGCACAGATCTGCAATTATCTACTTCTGAGCAAATACATTTCTCCACTTCTGCTCCGGAAGGGTTGCCAACAGCCATTGACTCATTCCTTGCTGACATTACAGACTCCAGCACCGTAGCACCACATGTTTCGACCAACCAACCTGCCCCCCTCCTACCAGACTCTTCCCCCATAGGTTTTGAATCTCTGTCTCCCGCCTCCTCACCAGAACCTTTACCCCCCCTACATGTGTCTCTAGGATTAGAAACCCTACCTTCTCCCTCAGTCATCCACACTACCCTGAAATGGCACTCCTTGTTTCCTCAGCCTGACCCATTTTTGACCTCGTTTACACCCTTTTACCCCACAACCCAGTCTCCGACACTAAACCCCCCCGATCAGCCCTGTCAAGAAGCACCCTCTGTAACCCCTGACCCTTTGCTGCATGAAGATGAATACCAGTCTTTATCCTTCCCGGGGGAGTTGTCTCCCCTTGCTCTCCAGCTCTCTCTGTCTCCCAGCTTTTCATCGCTGGATGGTGGCGCCTTGTCGCCTACCCCTTCTCTCTCAGACCTCCTGTCCTTCATTTCCACCGACAACAATAACCTTCTCTTGGAGGCTGAAGTCGGAAGAGCTGAGCATGTTCTGGTTCCCTGCCCGCCGCTTCCCCTCACAGTTCCAATCACTAGGCCGGATCCCTGCCCTCCAGTAGAACCAGAACCGGAACCGACCACCAAGCCGCTGAAGGGTAAGAAGAAGTGTAGGAAGGGACAGTCCAAGGGGGCTCCCAGCGACTCCGACCCTGTGGACACCAAGATGCAGCCTAGCCTGGAGGAAGTGGAGGAGCAGCTCTTTGTCTCGTTTACCTCCAAGGTAAAGATCCCCGGTGCTGCTCTTACAGTTGATGGTGTTAAGATTGTTCCAAATTGAACCACTTGGTGATTAATGAGCTGAATCTCAGTTCAAATATTTCTATATTATTTATTTTAATTCAGATGTATTGGATTGATTATACAGTGGATTTGTTTCAGAATATCTTGTTCCATTATAATATCAAACAAACCGTACCCTCTCAATGTTTAATTACATTATTAACAAACAAATGAATTAGTTTCACGGATGTGCCTTTAGAAATCTCACAAAAGGCATGAGACTATTTTAATACAACCATTTTAATTGGAGCAAAACATATGCCACCTGTTTTAGGAAGCACTGAGGCTCCATCTTCAGGATTCACATGAAGGCCCAGGGACCCGGCCTCTGGAGAACTCCAGAGAAGATCCTCAACAAACTTCACCATCACCAGAGGGAGAACCTTCTCAACAAAGCACACCACCACCAGACACAGGAGGGATTGGTGCTCCTGCACCTGGAGAACATGTTTCTCCAGGTGAGGGACTGAAGGACCACAAGGAGAGCATCGCTGCCTTCCAGAAGATTCTCCTGAGAGATCTGAAGCTCATGAAGAACAGACAGGTCATCCACCCTGTGTTGCAAGAGGGTATGAATCATTAAATATTTATTTTTCATCTTATTTAATACATTTAGCTCACCTGGGTCCCCGCGTCCTTCAGCCTTGATGGTCAGCACCATTAAAGACAAACTTTGAGATTTTTCAACCTCAACCATATTTTCTGATCATTTTTGGTATACGGGACTAATGCTGAGAACAATTTCTGAAGTTGGTCCAGTATTGAGTGAGACCACCAAGCCACGCTTTCTGTGGCCCAACACAACACACTGGCCTCTGCAGCTCTCATCCACTCACTTTTCGTTTTTTCCAATTTGTATGAACTCCAGTTGGATTGAAGATGCATTTACTGGATTCTGCGCTCGCTGTAGACCTGCAGTACCTAGGGGTGCGTCTACCCATCCCCTCTCATCCTATCTCCTTGGAAGCTCAGGCTCCACCTCCGCAGCCTGCATCACTGCAAACTCCACCTCGTCTACTGCCACAGAGTGAGAATCCACTAATGTTTTAGCAATGAGATATGAAGTGTTTCTAGGTTACACTTCTAGGTTCTAGGTTAGCCTAGCCTGTGGTTGGTGGTTAGCTTTCTATGCGTTAGCCTAGCCTCTGGTGGGTGGTTTGCTTGCTATGATGTTAAACTAGCCAGTGGTGAATGGTAAGCGTACTAAGGGCTAGTTTAGTGGTGGGTGCTTGGCCTGCTCGGGGATTGCCTGTGGTAGATGGTAATAAGATGAAAAGGTTTTGCAATGGGTTAACCTAGCCTGTGGTGGGATGTTAGCTTGCTAGGAGTTAGCCTGTGGTTGTGTTAGCAATAAGATGTGAAAGCTTTGCTAGTGCTTTGCCTTTTCCTAGTTTGCGCTGGATGCAAATAAAACAGAACAATGATGTCTTGCAAGAAAGATTTGAAGTGCCCTATAATAAAAATCTAACAATAATCTTTCTGCAGGTGTGTGTTTGGACTTTGTTTCCAGGACAGGTAAGACCTCAGACATTACCCAGATCAAGGGTTGGAGAGAGAAGTTTTCTCCTTCAGAGTCGTCTACATCATCTTCGTCTTCCAGGCCCGAAGGTTTGCAACTCACTGATTAAATACTTGCTCTTGAGAAAGTTTCCAGTCTTAAAATATTTTAAAATTGCAACAACCATTTAATTGGGGTGTGTCTTATGTTGTAGCTGCTGCCTCGTCGGAGCATCCCAGTAAGAACTTGTCAGCCTTCTGCAGTGACATGCTGGACGAGTACCTGGAGAATGAGGGTAAGTTCCTCGACCAGCACGCCTCCAGCTTCTCCCAGGCCCCGCCCGAGCCAGTGGCCTACGAGCTCCCTACCCAGAGCTCCAGCTACGTCCGGACCCTCAGCAGTGTACTGAAGAAGCAGCCCCTTAGTGCACCCACCTCCGCCCTCATCTCCAGCTTCGTACCCCCCTCCAAGAGGCCCAGACTGCCGCTCACGACCACCAAGAAGTCCAAAGCAGACAGGAGGCTGAAGACTGCAGGGTCCAAACTGAAATCCAAACCAGCATCAGGTCCTGGGGACTCAGCGCCTACCAACAGCTCTTTAGCTTTGGTTAGTCCCGCAGCAGCCGGCCCTGAGCCACCTCTCAGCCAGCCCCCGACCCTCGCCACTTCTCTAGCCCAGCTGGCCACGCCCTCAACACACCCATCCCTCACGTCCCACACACAAGACAAATCCGAGGCAGACCCACCCCCCACCAAGACGGTACCCCGTCCTGTCTCCACGCCGAACGACACAACCTCGAAGAAGACAAAGAAACTAAAGTCAGCACCCTCCCTTCTCCCAACACCAAAGACTTTGTCAAAGGTCCTGGCTTCGGGCTATCAGGACCTGGCTCCGCTGGAGTCGGACTCTGAGCTAGGTCCTGCCGGGGATGAGGCCCCTAGCCAGCCCCCCCGGCCCAAAGCGCTGGTCTCCGTCACGCTGCTGAAGCAGAGGGACCTGGAGGACGGAGTGGTGTGGGAGGGACGACCGCGGACCTGCATCACCGAGGAGAGGGCCTCCATCGCCCTCACATCACTCTTCACCACAGCGGTAAGGCCTCTTCCTTAAAGCTGCTGCGTGAAAGGTTTGATAAAGATAGAGAGAGGCCAAAGAGAGCGGACGTTTTGATCCCAAAATTGCCCCTCCCAACATTTCTCTGCCATTGAGCCGGGTTGCATTCACTCGCCTGTGGTGGCGCTGTGGTTACACACTGACGTGATTGAAAGGCAAGATGGATTCATGCAACAAATCAAGGAAGGGCTTTCCCGATGTGTCAGAAATGAGCAGTTGGAGCATTCTCACAGATCATTTATCTCACTAATGGTTTACTTGTTTCCGGGTTTAGTTACCTATACCGCTCAGCTAGCTAGCCTAGCTATATTTCACTGTGATTGGTGTGTTTCTGGGTTTTGATGTAAAGCACTGACCAGGACACGGTGTTCCCCTCCCCTAGGGCTTCGTACGTGAAGACCCCACCGCTCCAATCCAGCTGGTGAAGCGACGGATTCCTCCCTGTCTCAACGACTTCTGCCTGCTGGGCTGTGTCTGCTCCAGCCTGGCCCACCTCCGGCCCATCACCCACTGTGGCAAGGTCCAGTGCATGCTGGGCTGCGGCTGTCTCAGGCAGAAGGTTGTTCTACTAAAGAACCTGGACGGGTCAGACTCCAGCCCCTCTGACCTGGACCCCTCCAAGAGGAAGAGGAAGAAGAGGATGAAGATGGCCTATGGTGGGTTATACGTTCTGTAGAAGCCTGGATAGTTCTAGTCCTCTCTAGGTTCTGTAGAAGCCTGTACACCCAGGTGTACAGGGTGTTTATTGATCAGGTGTACAGGGGGTTTAGTGATCAGGTGTACAGGGGGTTTAGTGATCAGGTGTACAGGGGGTTTAGTGATCAGGTGTATATGTTGTACTGGGTCCATCCTTCTGGTCTCTGTTTGGTGTAGTCCTGAAGGAGACGGAGAGTGTGGCTCAGCCAGCCCAGCCGGTCCGTACCTTGTGGAAGGGAGGAGATGTGGACCACGAGCCCACGTACACCCCAGAACACCTCACACTCCCGAGGAGCCAGGTACGAGCCCGGGTACTGGATCAGATCTCCTGGAACATAACTCTGGAACCGTGTCAACCAAACTGCAACAATGATCTGGAATGTTTGTTCCCATTCGAGTGAATGCCTTTTGGGGAATTTGATACATATTCCAGACATAGGTTGCAGCGACGCCAGTCAGTCAAAACATATTTAAGTCCCACCCCCCACAATATTTGCTGGTCATAGTTGCGCACAATTGAAGCAAGTTGAAATAAATTGTTGGTTTGCCATAATCTCTTAAGGTTAGGGCACCACCAGATTTATTTAATCTTGTCACCGTCTGCCACATGATGTCCAAATGTACTCACACACTCAGCGGTTTATCCTGAGACCTAAGTTAGTCTGCGTTCCCACGTGGAAAGATGTCTGCTGTCGGCTAAGCTACTCTGTGTTTCCAGGTGCGACGCTTGGCTGGGAATAATGGGAAGACCTGTGCCAGGGTCAGAGGTTACACAGGGAGGAAGACGCTCAACCACACACGGGTAAGGACTCTGATTGGCTGCTGGGAAGCTGGGCTGGGCTGGATTGGCTGTTTGGTAACCAGCTTGTTTGTGTTTCAGAAGTCAGAAGGTGTCCAGGAAGCTGAAGAAGAACCCAGGCAGATCAGGAACAAAACAGCAGCCTCAACGACAGGTACCTCATATAGGTACCTCTACAGGTGTAGACAAATGGGACCAGGTATAACCAGGTCCAATAGGGTGTAGACGTGTGTAACCAGGTGTAGACATGTGTAACCAGGTGTAGACGTGTGTAATCAGGTGTAGACGTGTGTAACCAGGTGTAGACGTGTGTAACCAGGTGTAGACGTGTGTAATCAGGTGTAGATGTGTGTAACCAGGTGTAGACGTGTGTAACCAGGTGTAGACGTGTGTAATCAGGTGTAGACGTGTGTAACCAGGTGTAGACGTGTGTAACCAGGTGTAG
>JAOPJO010000124.1:17069382-17081103 GCA_027123675.1 Molva macrophthalma | reverse complement strand
ACACACACACACACACACACACACACACACACACACACACACACACACACACACACACACACACACACACAGTGTGGTGGTGGTGTGGTTCTCATGGTGTGTGTCTGGTTCTGTTGTAGAAACATGTCGTTCAGGTTTGCCAAAAGGTAGGACCCCGGTGTTGCCTTCGCTCGGTGTGAACCATAACTCAGACCCCCCGGGGTCGCCTCAGACTGCTGCTTCACTAACCCCTCGCCACACACACCTGGCCACACACACCTGGGGGTCTTCCAGCCCATCCTAACGCACACAGCCCTCTCACCGCTAGGAGGCGTATCCAGGGGAACGCTCCACACCAGAGGAACTGGAGAGTGCATGCAGGAATAAAGGAATATGTTGACGGGAAGTCGTACACACAACCTCAGTTCCTTAGGAGAGTGTTGTGGTAGTGATGGTTGCCTCCCAGGCAGAAGGAGCTGCTCCTTCCTCTCCTCCTCGGCCGGGTCTGTTTGGCTCAGCGTCTGCATTAAAGGTTCCTGTCTCCCTCCCCTGGTGCTGGGCTGTGTGTGTTCAGATGAACCAGTGTGTCTCCCACTGGGAGACCAAGAGCTGCTAGACCCTCACCCGACCAATCACAAGTCACCGCCTGGCCTGGCCAATCACGACGCTGCGTGTGTGTGTGTGTGTAGTGTAGTGTTCTGCCTGTCACTAACATCTCATCGCATGCAACCGCGCCCCCTGCTGAGGCCTGCACACACACACACACACACACACACACACTTCATTTCCCCAGGACCCGTCTGAGGCGAGGCTCAGGAGGGTCGCGACCTCTTAAAGGGTGAGGGGTCAGGGGTGGGGGTCAGTCAGAGCAGAAGGTTGTTCAGAATCCTGTTGCAGCTCCAGGCTGTCTTCCCTGGTCCGTTGTCTCAGGGCTCTCCAGTGCAGGGGAACAGACTGCATGTGGGCCTGGACCTGATAACGTCCTGATTGTTAGTCCTCCCTCTCTGAGCAGTTCTGGCCCCAGTAACGAGTCTAGAGAGGAGAGTGTAGTGCTGTGGTTAGAAATGTGTTGTCTTGACGTAGCGCTGAATCTTACTGGCAGAGTGTTAGTGATGCATTGATACCAAACGTTTAACCAAGCTAACGTGTTGGTGTAAGTTAGCATGTTGAGGAGAGCTAGCATGTTTGGTGTAAGCTAGCATGCTAACCTGTAGCACTCAGGGGGAGGGGTTTATTCACCTGCTAAACAGATGCAGTATGGTCCGGGTAACCTTCTAGAGGTGCAGGTGTGTACACATCAGCCAATCAGAAGGTAGCTGCATGTAGCTACCGGCTAGCTCTGGTTCCCCGTTCTTGAGGGCAGCCATGTTGGGAGAAGCCAGGAGCTGACTGAAGTCCTAACCGAGTCCTGAAGCTCCTTAGCACCCTCTAGTGGTGGTGTCCTCCACTGTCATCTAGACACCAGATCTGAGACGCTTCGGTCTGAGGAAACTGTTGGTGCGTTTGCTCAATGCTTACTTCATCTTCATCGTCTTCATCGCCTTCATCCCACGGCTGTCCGTCCATCCTGTGTCAGCTCTTTGGTTTGTTCACGCTTCAACCATAACATGCTGGAATCTGATTGGTGCAGAGGGAGCGCTGATGTCCCGCCTCCTTCCTCAACACAGGAAGTTAGGTTCCCCCTCCTCTTGATTTGACCTTCTCTCTTTCTGTGTGTAAATGTTTCTTCCCCACCTTTCTCTGCCCTGTAACCTTTGACCTCTCTGAGCAGGGTCAGTATTGACCCGGCCAAGTCAGGGGCTGCCGGGCCCGCCCCGCAGGGACCACGCGGTCTTAGTAAGTCTTCTGCACCGCTCTCCTCCCTCCTGCTCCTCCTCTTGCGTTCCTCCTCTTCTTTCTCCTCCTCCTCCTCCTCTCTGCTCCTCCTCCTCTCTCTGCTCCTCCTCCTCTCTCTGCTCCTCCTCCTCCTCTCTGCTCCTCCTCCTCTCTCTGCTCCTCCTCCTCTCTCTGCTCCTCCCCTCTCTGCGCCTCCTCCTCTCTCTGCTCCTCCCCTCTCTGCTCCTCCCCTCTCTGCGCCTCCTCCTCTCTCTGCTCCTCCTCCTCCTCTCTCTGCTCCTCCTCCTCTCTCTGCTCCTCCCCTCTCTGCTCCTCCTCTCCTTGCTCTACTTCCTCTTCCTCTCTGCTCCTCCTCCTCTCTCTGCTTTACTTCCTCCTCTCTGCCCTTCTTCCTCTTCCTCTCTGCTCCTCCTCCTCACTCTGCTTTGCTTCCTCTTCCTCCTCTCTGCCCTACTTCCTCTTCCTCTCTGCTCCTCCTCCACATTCTCTACATCCTCCGCATCATCTCCTCATTGGTGTGTTTTCCTGGGGAGTTCGTATCATTGGCTGCTGTGTCTGGTCCTGTGACCACCAGGAAGTGGAGCCATGTTGTTTCCCACAGTCCATCCTGTGTTAGAGGTTGAAGCCTGGTCAGAGCTGAGGTCCTGGTGGCCGTCTGGAGTGGGGCTGGTTCAGCCCTCTCCTGCTTCCTCCAGCGTTACACAAACTCTGGGCTCATTCACACCAAATCAGGCGTTCGACCGCTCATTTGAACGGGGTCGTGCGTTGAAGCTGCCTTGGGAGAAACAACCCGACGTCACGCTGCGGTGGCCAATCAGGTGAGCCGGCGTCAGAGCGGGAGACGCCCACGGGTAGAAGAACCTTGTTTTCCACGTAGCGTTAGCATCGTAGCATCCTGCTGTTTACAGAGCAGCGGTGAAGATGGAAGAGAGAGTGATGGCCGTCTCCTCTCCAGAGCTGTACCGCCCTGCCACGGAGGAGCGGGGAAAGGTCACATGACGTCACCCTGATGTGAAGTGACACATTTGGTCTGAATGAGCCCCTTATTGCTGCTGCCCCACTGCATGCTGGGAGTCGGAGGCCTCCAACAACCCAGTTCTGTCAGAGAACTACAGGCAGCAGTGAGCCACAGCATAGAGCTGTAGCTGAATTATTTTATTTTACTGTAAGTCAGAAATAGTATGAATGGTTTAAAAACAAACCAATAGCATCCTGCATACAAAACTATCAATACATGCCATGCTAGGAAACATGCTAGGAGACATGCTAGGAGCCATGCTAGGAAACATGCTAGGAGCCATGCTAGGAGCAATGCTGGGAGCCATGCTAGGAAACATGCTAGGAGCCATGCTAGGAGCCATGCTAGGAAACATGCTAGGAGCCATGCTAGGAGCCATGCTAGGAGCCATGCTAGGAGCCATGCTAGGAGCAAGCGGTCACCAGCATAGCGTCCAGTCAGAGTGCATGTAGCTGCAGCCTCTCCATCTGCTGTGTGTCTGCATGGCTTTGACCCTCCTGACCGGCCAGTGCACGTCCTGGGGCTGCACAGTGGACCCCCACAGGCCGTACCAGCTCCATGGTCCACCGGGCAGGGAACTGGATCACAAAGACCAGGTTCTGGGGGAGTTGACTGTAATGTCAGGAGTGGGAGGGGAGGTGGAGGAGAGGTGGAGCAGCTGTGCAGCCCTGTGCGGTCAGCGGTGGGTTCTGGGGTTCATGGGGCCAACCCTGGTACCACCGGGTCAGACCGGTCCTCGTCTGGCTGAGTGTTGTGTGTTCTGGGGGGTGATGTTCAGAACCTGGTCCTGCTCGGGACCCAGTAGGAACGGATTTCAACCTTGTTGTTTGTTGTCGTTTCATTTTGCCGTATACTTTGAGTTCCTCGTGGTCCGTTGTGTCGAGTATTGCCCCCCCGCCCTCCCCTGTGACGTCGCTCTTGTGGTGATGATGATGGTGGTGGTGGTGATGAAGGTGGTATTCATGTTCTTCTCTCCCTGCTGCCTCCAGAGTCTCCACAGAGTTTGAGAGAAACGGGAGACCTGAGGGCTCAAGGTGAGGCGTCTGTCTGTCCTCCTGCTCTGTCTGTCTGTCCTCCTGCTCTGTCTCTGTCTGTCCTCCTGCTCTGTCTGTCTGTCCTCCGGATCTGTCTGTCTGTCCTCCTGCTCTGTCTGTCTGTCCTCCTGCTCTGTCTGTCTGTCCTCCGGATCTGTCTGTCTGTCCTCCTGATCTGCCTGTCTGTCCTCCAGATCTGTCTGTCTGTCCTCCGGATCTGTCTGTCTGTCCTCCGGATCTGTCTGTCTGTCCTCCGGATCTGTCTGTCTGTCCTCCTGATCTGCCTGTCTGTCCTCCGGATCTGTCTGTCTGTCCTCCTGCTCTGTCTGTCTGTCCTGTCTGTCTGTCTGTCCTCCTGATCTGCCTGTCTGTCTGTCTCTAGTGCTCTGTCCGTCTGTCTTCCTGCTGTCTGCCAGTACTGGTACAGCTGTATGAATCTCATGTCTTGATAGCGATGCGGTTCTAGTGCGTGTGACCCTGCGTTACTAAAGCTCTGAATGGCCCAACCTGACGGTTCTTGAACCCGGCATGGCCGTGTGTGTTCATGGTGGAGCAGAGACGAGGCTACGCCACCTTCTACGTCCGGGCGGCGTCTGGCCTCCGTTCCACAAGCCGTAACGGATCTCTCTCTCCGTCTCTAGTCGCCACGTTCCTGGGGATCCGAAGGGGGAAACCAAAGACGGTAAACCGCGTTCCCTGCGCTTCACCTGGAGTATGAGGACCACCAGCTCCATGGAGCCCGGCGACATCATGCGGGAGATCCGCAAGGTGCTGGACGCCAACAACTGTGACTACGAGCAGCCGGAGAGCTTCCTGCTGCTGTGCGTCCACGGGGAGGGCCGCGCGGAGAACCTGGTCCAGTGGGAGATGGAGGTGTGCAAGCTGCCCCGCCTCTCGCTCAACGGCGTGCGCTTCAAGCGGATCTCCGGCTCCTCCATCGCCTTCAAGAACATCGCTTCCAAAGTTGCCAACGAGTTAAAGCTATGAACAAAAGGGTCAAGACGAAATGAATATATATAAATATCTAGAAGTATTTAAGCTGTACAATCATTCAAGTAGCAGTTTCCAAATGTCTTTTTTTCTAAACAATACAGATAATGTAATGACTATTCTAATGTATAGAGTTTGGCTTTTGGCAATAATCAGTTAGCTACTAATGTCTGTTTTCTGCCCTCTAACAGGATGTTATTTGTCATGCTGTGAATGTGGACAAAAAGCATTTCTAGTCTTATTTATTTCACAGGTTTTTTTTTTCTCTCTCCTGGAAAAACAGATTTAACGTAGCGTTTGTTTTCAGTGTAAATAATGTATCTTACTTTCAAGATGGCTTCCCTGCAGTACTCCATTGGTTTGTTTTTTTGTATTTTGTTAGATGATGGAAGTTGATGTAAATGCCAGGGGAGGGGTCACTACGTCTGATTAAAGTGTAAACTTGAAGAGTCACTTGTCACTTTGTGAGTCAGATCTGGTGTTGCTGGAGATTTCAGGCCTAGATAATCCATATCAAAATATAAAGATAATCCATATATAAATAGGGATGGCAGACCTCAGTGTATCAAGGGTCCCCAGATTTGAGCATTTCTTCAAATGGTGGGTGCTGAACTGACCCGTCCCCCCTGCTCATGAGCAACACCGTCCCGTCACAGCCAAGCTAATGCTGCATCCGTTTCAAGAAGCCGGCCCTGGACTTAAATCTTTATGAGCGGTCCAATGAGATGTCCCTGATCAAATCACTCCACAAACTCCTGCTGCCTTATGAGTTATTACAGGTTATTATCCTGTAGACATCTGGACACCAGGAAGACCTCCACATGTTTAATGAAGACACACGTTTGGGTCACAACAACTTTATTTCATGTTCAGAGAAGTTTTTAAATAGGGGGAACATTCCAGAACGGGGGTGTCCAGACATTGGGACAACGGGAGGAGGAATCAGCAGGTTACTTCTGGGTGGGGACCAAGGCGTCGATGGACTGGCCCTTCTCCAGCTTCTTCTCCATCTCCACCAGCAGCTTGACTCCGTCCACCACCATCTGCACCAGCTCCACCTCGGAGAAGCCCAGGCGGTCGGCGTTGGAGATGTCAAAGGTCCCGCCCACGGCCGCCGTGTCCACGCCCCCTGAGAGACGAGAGCCACGAGTCACACGGCCATCTCCGACACACAAGGCCTTCTGGGAAGGCTAAAGCCACACGCTGTCCTAAAGAAGCCAGATGTTCAGATGTTTAGCCAAGGGCCCGCGGGCCAGCAGGTACCTGTTCCGCGCTTCTGGAGCCGTAGCCTCTTGAGGATGTCCTCAAACTTGGCGTTCTTGCTGAGGTTGGGCAGCTTGACGTGGACCCCTGCCCGCAGCCCGGTGCCCAGGTTAGAGGGGCAGGTGAGCACGTAGCCCAGGTGCTCGTTCCACATGAACGAGTGTTTCCTCTCCTTGAACAGGCTCTCGATCTGCGGGGACAAACAACCGTGAGTCTGGGCTCGTGATCTACCCGTCCGGTGGTTTCCGCGGTGATCTGCGCGGTGCCTCACCTTGGTGAGGCCGGTGCAGAAGCGGTTGAACACTTCCTTCATGTTGCCTCCCTGCTGCATGGAGATGACCCTGAGGTGGTCCTCCTCGTTCACCCACACCAGGAACGTCTTGTTCACGTTGTGCCTTCAACACGAGGCGGGGAGACCCGTTAACACAGCCTTGGTGAACCCAGGACCGGCACCTCCAACTCAGAACCTCTACTCACCAGATGCCCCGGCCGTCGGGCCAGTCGCGGGCCATCCCGGACGCCAGCAGCAGGGGGGAGACGGGCTTGTCGAACAGGAAGTGGTCATCGATGAGCTGCTGTTGCTCTGCGTCGGACATGTTCTTCAGGGCGTAGTACTTCCCCTTCAGGTCCCCAGACAGAGTGTCCAGAGCTGGGGAACACAGGAGACAGCATGTCCTACAACCTTCTGGGACTACAGCTGAAGAGAACACGTTCTACAACCTTCTGAAGGACAGCTAGGGAGGGCACTGGTCCACGTCTCCAGGGGAGGAGAGGAATGTGGAGCAGGTGTTGTGCCAGCTGCTGCCACTAGAGGGGGCCCTCTGCTGCCACTAGAGGGGGCCCTCTGCTCAGCATTTCTATGAGGTCTGGGCACCAACCAACAGCCCTTGTGTGTTTTCTTTAGAAGCCCCCCTCTGCGGGGCCCCTACCTTCGATGGAGAGGGTCTCCACGGCGCGCCTCTCCCCGCGGCTGCAGTGGGGCGGCAGGCAGAAGCCGCGGATGCTCCTCCCGGTGCGCACCCTGGAGCTCAGCACGTAGTCGGGGTCCAGGTCGTCTCCCCCCTGGGGAGAGGGGGCGGCGTTAGGTACGGGCGTGCTGTTTCCTAAACAGACTCGAGTCCCGTCTGAGGAGAGCCAGGAGGACTGATGAAGCCCTGCAGGCACAGCCCCGTTCCGTTCAGACCCACCTAGCTCGCGGTGCGAGGGGGCGCAGCTACCTTGAGGTTGGCGGGGTTCAGGTCGGTCTTGTGCTTGTCTGAGGGCTTGTACCCCCCGTGGCGGTCCTGGATCACGGGGTCCAGCAGCTCCTTGAACACCTCGTAGGTCTCCTCGTCTCCGGCCACGCAGCCCACCGTCATGATGAAGGGGTGGCCTGGACCCCGGGAGACACACACACACACACACATCAACACGCATCCAAACACAGCCCTGGCCTCCCTAGGTCTAGTCCCTGGTTAAGGTCTTGTTGTCTAGGTTACAGTACCGGGATTGTCCACCCCTGTCTGAATGACATCATCTATGGTGAAGCCGTTGGGCGTGGCCCTCTGCCTCAGCTGCTTGTAGAGGTCAAGGGTCATGACCGCCGCCATGTGGTGGTTGTGTCCGCTCAGGTCAGGGTAGTCCTCCTCCGCGGACAGACGCTTGATGCTCAACTGGGCCACGGCCTCACAGCTGGACACACAGCAGGCTCACTACGCTCACTACACAGGCACCCTACCAACACGGCCCTGCTGCACCTGCCTCAGCAGCATCATGGCGGCGCTATGTTTGAGTATAAGCCTGCCGCCGCCGTCACCGCGTCATGACATTAGCAACGTAGAGAATTCCGCTTCATTCATCTATCTTTTGGTGAAATGTTTATACACTGGCAAGGTCGTTGCAAATGGCGGCTCCATCCCGGGAAGAAAGCCCCCTTAACACCAGCTCTGCTAGTCTAGATCCTGGTCTAGCGAGGACACCAAACGACGCGCAACAGATGGCGAGTCCGCGGAATCGCGGCTTGAGTTTGTTTTTACCTGGGTTATCAATCCCGGTCTGGATGACGTCATCCAGGGTAAATCCACTGGGGGTCTGCCTCTTCCTCAGCAGCTCGTACATGGCCGGAGTAAGGATCTTGGCCATGTGGTTGTTGTGCTGGGAGAGGTCGGGGTACTCCTTGTCGGAGGCGTATTTCAGCTTCATCTCGTTGTGAGTGTTTCCGAAAGGCATGGCTGATCCCTGCACGCGGGGCGCGGAGGACAAACCAATGAGACCAAGTGAACGCAGACATTAGGACGCGGAGAGACTCCGTCAGCCCAATAACCCTCGAAATGAGCACGCAGAGCTAGGCTGTAAGCCCCCTCCTCAACCAGCCCACCCTGGTCCCGCGGACAGGTGCATATGTTACGCATTACAGGTCTACGTCATTTCATCATTACTTTAAATACAATTATATAAATGTATTATTAAGCTAATGCATAACCTACAGTCCGCATCTGTTCCCAAATGTCCCGCCTAGGATGAAATAGCGCGTGTAAAAATGACCAGAATATGTTGAACCCAAAGATTGTAAGGAACAGAGAAAGCAGTCCTACCTGTGTACTAATACTACTGGGGGAAGAAACGAAGATCCCTATTTTTCCTGCCGAGACGCAAACCCTTCACTGACAGACTGTCTGTTCTCCGCGCGGAGGACCGGACCAGAGCTCTCTTATAGCGGAGCTGCTGGCTCCCCATTGGTCAGGGCTCAGGCTCCAGTCACTCAATTGGACGCACTGAGATTTCCTCTCCGTTCATCTTGAGGAGCATAACTCAAACTCTCTGGATGTTAAATGTGATTGTCTATAAACTGTAAATGACAAACGTGACATACCAATGTGATTGTTTTATAGCAGGGCGGTTTGTATTTCAATAGCTATGCTTCCTTCTCGTTTAATACATGACATCCAACCTTGTGCAAGCTGTGGTGTAGATCTCGCATGGAATATTATTTATAATCAAACGAGGAACACTTTGCAAGCTGTTTGAGGATTTAAGATGAATAATATGAATGTCCACTTGCTATCCGGGGTAGAGCCTGTACCGTTCTCTGATCGCGGTATGGAGGACAGCGATGGGGTGTTCAGGCTTTCAGTATTCAACTCATTTCATTTCAATAATCAGCATTAGATCAATGAAAACCTGGTGAAATATGTAAGCGTTCCTTGTGCAATCTACCATCGGAACACGAACCATGATAACGTCAAACAGGAATAACTAACTAACCAAAACTAAAATGCAACATGAGAACGAGACAGAACATTCCCATACTCTTCTAAACGACAACTAGCGCTCACCCAGCTACGTCATCATACCGAGACAGACCGGGCTCGCTGCATCGCAGATCTACAGATCATGCGCGCAGCGGCGCGGACGGAGCCGCGGGCTGGAGGGAGGCGGAGATCTGCGGACCCGCGCCGCGTCGTTCGCGCGCCGGCTGCTCTGAAAACAAACCCACGTGCGGTCCTGGAGCGACGGTCCGCGCTGTAGCGAGACACCGACACCTCGTTAGAACACCCCTCTGTCGGCCAGGTGTGCATCAGCCCCGAGCATCGCATCCCCGGGAGGTAGGTGACCTACTGACCCCTTCCACCTGTCCGTCTGTTTAGGTTAGCCTAGCACGAGGCTAACGGCTAGGCTAGCTGAGGTACGGCGGTCCCAACGTCTTTCCGGTCGCGGTATTGGCTTTTATTAAAAGTTTAAAACCACTCATGCGGACGCAGTCCCGTAAACCATTTGCACCACGACCTTGCCACATGTCTTGAGGTAGTAGTTATAGTTTAGTTTAGACCTGGTAGACATGGTCTCGTTAGCACGGTTGCTAACAACAGCTTCTCTAACGTTAGCTGGGCTCCTTCAGTTCACTGACGTTAGTTTACTCCGCGTCAACAGGTAACAAACACAACGTTTCACATTCAAACATCGCTAAGCTCCAGTAACACAGCAGCCTCCTGTATTTCCACTCACAGTTTGTCCGTGTCTTCTGCCATGAGAGACGGTTGTTCTGGTGGTGATCCGCTGACTACCCGTTTACTGCTGGGAAGTCCTTTAACTGTCCTTAAACACCAACTGAAGTACCAGTTTAAACACCAACTGAAGTACCAGTTTAAACACCAACTGAAATACCAGTTTAAACATCAACTGAAGTACCAGTTTAAACATCAACTGAAGTAACGGCTGTTATTTCATCCGACGTGAGGGTTCAAACCGACCCCATGCGCGCGGGGCAGAATGCCCATCAGGTTGTTGCCAGGGGCAGCAAAATAAGACGCGTCCCTCATCCGTTCCACCGGATTTATGCTCTCTTCTAGATCCCGACCCCGATAGCCAGCCGCATATCTTGTGTCTTGTAGTCATTCTGCCATGTTTTGCACCGTTTCTGTTTCTTTCTGGAATGTGCTACTGTAACACCTGCATTTCCTTCACAGGCTTAATAAAGTGTGAGTAAAGTGTTTAATATATGATCATTTAGCAGATGATTTTATCCAAAACGGCCATCGCTGAATACAGAGACAGGTCCTTAAGGACCAGATAGTGGTTAGGGCATCTTTCTCAAGGATGCCTACAGGTAGACTGCGGACATGGGGCATCAAACCCGGTACCTTTCGGCTGATAGTCAAACACCCTCACTGCTCCTAGATGACCCTGTTTGACAGGTAAAGATGGAGCAGGTAAGGTGGTGTCTCTGAAGCTGCGTCTCGTGACGGCTGTGTGCTGGTGGTTGTGATGTGTCCAGAGGAAGACATCATGAGTTTCGTGGAGTACTCTGAGCGGGTCCAGGCGGGGGACGTGGTCATCATCTACCTGGGGCACGAGTCCATGATGCCGGTCAAGGTGCAGGCGGGCAGCCAGACCCAGACACGCTATGGAGCCATACGCCACTCCTCCGACCTGATAGGCAAGCGCTACGGGTCAAAGGTCACGTGCAGCAAGGGCGGCTGGGTGCTGGTGCTGCACCCCACCCCCGAGCTATGGACGGTGAACCTGCCCCACCGCACCCAGATCCTCTACACCACCGACATCGCCACCATCACCATGATGCTGGAGCTGAAGCCAGGCTCAGTGGTCTGTGAGTCAGGTAAGAACCCTGCAGAACCACACCTTATTCACAGAACCACACCTTTATTCACAGAACCACACCTTTATTCTCAGAACCACACCTTTATTTACAGAACCACATCTTTATTCAGAGAACCACACCTTTATTCAGAGAACCACACCTTTATTCAGAGAACCACACCTTTATTTACAGAACCACACCTTTATTCAGAGAACCACTAGCAACTATTCATGGGTTCAGTAGCTTCAGGCCTGTGACCACATTGTTAGGTCTGAAAATGTCTGCCATCTTTGTGCATGATCTTCTCCCACAGGATTAAATGAATTGATATTTTCCAGGTAAAGGTATCCCTGTGACTTGCTGTGGTATCTGGGTCATAGGGAACAAAAGGATAGAAAATAAAGGATATTTATTTGATACTTTCAGAGTCTTAATCCTAAGGCTATCATATCTCTGTGTGTGTGTGTGTGTGTGTGTGTGTGTGTGTGTGTGTGTGTGTGTGTGTGTGTGTGTGTGTGTGTGTG
>JAOPJO010000124.1:16762690-16778193 GCA_027123675.1 Molva macrophthalma | reverse complement strand
GTGTGTGTGTGTGTGTGTGTGTGTGTGTGTGTGTGTGTGTGTGTGTGTGTGTGTGTGTGTGTGTGTGTGTTGCCAGTTAGATTTCAGGTCCAATTGTTTTTCCAAAGTAACTTTCTGTGTTTTTTTAAAACCACTATAGCAAGTGAACAGTGTTAGCCTCAACGAGTTATCATGCTAGCAAGCGAATCCCCAATTGTATGGTGTCATTTCCTTTTCCTTCCGACAGATGTAAATTAATTATACACAATGCTTTTGATTATATCAAATATATTTTACATAAATAATTAAATTAAATGAAATTGAATTTAAATGAATTATAATGGAATATAATGGATTGAAATGGAATGCAATGCTAGAGATGAAAGGGATTTGAAATGACTGGATCTGGAACGGAACGGTATTGGAATGGAATTCTATTGAAGTGAAAGGAAGTTCAGCCTGAGCGGGGGAAGGTGAACCCAGCCCTCTCCTTACCTGTAGGTCCGGGTACGGGTCAGCCAGGCTGAGGTCCGCTGCCTCCAGCCAGACCCGGGCCCCCTGCAGGTCCTCCAGGACCTTCTCTTGCTCCTCCAGCTCTGAGGAGGCCAGCTCCTGGCCCGCACGGCTCCTCTCCTCCAGACTAGAGGAGGAGACACAGAGGCGGAGGAAATGGAAGGTCTGGTCTGTTCTACCTGTAGCCACGCCTGGGACATGCTTACTGACGCAGCGCTCCGTTCACTGGAAGTCCCTTTGGACAAAAGCTCTGCTTGTTTCCTTGTAATTTGTAGATTTTTCTTTGTTATTGTATTTTATTCCTTACTTGGAACTCGGCCGTTTTAGTGTAATGAATGCTGCTTGAGGTTCTCTTAATGTGTACACAATACTCAACAGGAAACTGAAACTTTTACTTTGAAAGCTGCGGAGCTTCCTGTGTCTCACCTGTGGTATCGGGCCTGCATGGCCTGCACCTGCTGGCACAGCGGCGTGGGCGGGGCCCGCTCCAGGTGGGCGGGGACGCCCAGCAGCCGGGCGACGCGGAGCTCGAGGGCCGAGAGGGCCCGGTGCTCCCAGTCCAGATGTTCCTGGTACTGGTCCCACAGCTGCACCTGGTCCTGGAGCTCCTCGGTGGAGGAACTCTCTGGAGCACCTCCCGGTAACGCCGCCTCCACCTCGTCCAACAGGGAGGAGGTGTGCTCCACCTGGGGGGAGGAGGCGAGGAGGAAGTAAGGGGGAGGATGAGGGGAGGAGGAGGAGGAGGTGAGGAGAAGGAGGTGAGGGGGAGGAAGAGGTGAAAAGGAGGAGGAGGTGAAGAGGAGGAGGAGGTGAAAAGGAGGAGGTAAGGAGGAGAGGAGGAAGAGGAGGTGAAGAAGGAGGTGATGAGGATGAGGTAAAAAAGAAGAGGAGGAGGAGGAGGAGGAGGAGGTGAAGAGGCGAAGGCGATCTATTAGAATGTGTGTGTGCAGGGCAGTGTGCATTCTGTGGCTAACCCTCTAATGCCATGTCACTGTAGTGACGTCTTTACAGTCCACAGATTATCTCCAGATCCACTGCGATAAAGATGCTCTTATATCCAGGTAGAGGACACAGTGTCATCTCTAGATTTGGAGCTTCACTTACACTCTTGGAGATGTCGCTCCACTCAGCGGATCTCCGGCCAGCCTGGCTGCTGAGGTCCAGGACGTCCTGCTGCAGTCTGCACACCTGCCACCAGAGGGCAGCCACCGCCGCCTCCCTGTCTCCACGGCAACCCTGCTCGGGGCAGGTATGGTCCAGGGCCTCCAGACGGCCCAGGGTTGACCCCACCTCCTCTGAGAGAGACTGCAGACACCAGAGAGAGGGTCAGAGTGATGGGAGCTGAAACGTTATTTGAATTGGACCTTATATATTAGACCTTTAAAGGTGCTTGAACGTGTGTTTTATTCTCAAAAGTAATGAATATTCTGACTAAAAACGGTCTTAATTTGTTAATTGGTGAATTAACTTAATTGGTAAAGGTGTTACCTTGAGCTGACTCTGCTGGAGGCTGCAGTCGGAGAGGGAGGAGACCTTGGAGGAGAGACAGCGGGAGAGAGCTTCCTCCTCTGTGTTCACCCTCTGGCTGATCTCCTCCACGCTGCACTGGTGCCTCCTGCTCTGCTCAGCACACCTGCAGGAGACATCAGGACCTTCAGTGGTTCATGTCTGAGAGAGGTCTTGCCATGTGTGGCGTACAAGGCATATACGTTTATATACTTAACTATATACTTAATGTCCTTAAGGGTAACCTGTAGGTGATTTCATTGGCTAAGAATGTCATGTGATGTATCTTCTGTTACAAAGCCTGTAGATGGTATAGGGTTCTCTCCAGCTCTCCACTAACCCTAACCCTTAACCCTTAACCTCAACCCCTAACCCTTACCTGTAACTGTATTACATGTAACGGGACATGTAGGAAGTCTGTGTACTAATAATACATCTTGAACAAGAATGTGGAAGTTGGGGATATGTTACGGCTTATGTTATGGCCCCAACAGGATATAACCCAAAAACGTTCGGCTTAGTCTAGCCACAGCCCCATGGTTAATGCATTCTGGTCCCAGGTCTTACCTGGTGAGTTCCTGGGTCCTGATGAGAGCCTGGGCCCTGAAGGTGGTCATCCTCACCAAGAGACCACTCAGAACCTCCCGGTGGAGCTGTTCCACCTTCTGGGAGGGGAGGTGGGGGTGTCGGGGCACCAGACCCTGGATCTGGTCCACGTGGTCCTGGTACCGCTGCTCCAGGGATACCAGGGCCTGCTGGAGCTCCTCTAGCCTGGAGGAGCAGTCCCCTGCTGGGTCGTGGACCGGCAGTAGAGAGGCCTCTGCCTCCAGGAGGAAGTGGACGGCAGCTCTGACTCCCTGAGTGTAGCTCCTCAGGCTCTCCTTCGCACTTGTGATATTTGTCTGTCATTCAAAAGAAAGTTATAGCTGAAATGAGATGCCTATTGTTGAGAATAAAACCAACTTGTTCTAAACTGGGTACAATGGGGACAATCAGGCAAATACACTTTTCAGGAAAGCCACTAACGTCGTTTGCTTGTTTGCTTTGTACAAATGTTCTGCATAGTATTAAAATGATAAATAAATTATAAACCCAAATAAATCAAATAAATCACTTGCCATTCTGGAGTCACATTCTTGCAGGATCGTATTCTTCAATGTCACAAGATCCTGAGATCTTCTTCCCTGGCCACTGCCTTTCCTCTGCTCCAAGATCTCATACTCTCTCACTTTGTAATCCAAGATCTTGTTCATAGACAACATCCTGCGGTGCTCCTTCACTATCTCCGCCTCCTTTGGCTCCAACATGACCGGAGACTGTAGCTGCCTCAGGGTGGCGTCCAACAGACCCCGCGTGGTCCTCCACTCTGTCTGGAGGTCCAGGTCTTTGAGGATGTTCCACTGCACGATGCTGAGGTTGTTGTGCACCTGCACCTCCCAGTTGTCCATTTTCGCCACGATCTGCTTCAGTCTCTGGCACTCGACCGTCAGCTGGGAGGGGTACAGGTCCGAGGAGATCCTCTGGAGCTTCTCGCCAGCGTCTTCGCTCATGGCCTTCACCAGGGGGAACCGGGCAAGGAGGGAGTGGCACATCCTGTACCTCTCTCCCACTCCTCGGCTCTCCTCCTTGGTCTGTAATACCTCCTGCTCCAGGTTGTCCTTGATGTCCTCCATGCTCTGCCTCAGGTTGAGGTAACACTCGTGATCCGTGGCCTTCTGGTCCAGCTTGGACATCTTGCAGTAAAGCTCCCAGTTAACGGATAAGAGTTCCCTCCTCTTCTCCAGTGGGATGCAGGCATGGAGCTGGTCCACCTGGCTCTTGTGCTCGATTATCATGTGTTTTAAGGGTTCTATGGTGTGCAGGGACTCTCTGGAGACGGGGAAGCGGTGTCTGTTCAGGTCCACCAGCATTTGCCTCAGGTTTTTCTCCAAGGCAGCCACCTTCTGTTTGGATGCTTCTTGAGTCTGTACGCGCAACTCCAGGTCCTGTTTCTTGGTCTTCTCGGAGCTGGTGATGTTGGTGATGTCCTCCTGGAGATCGGTCAGCTTTGCGTGCAGGAGACGGTTCTCTGTGACGCTCAGCTCAGAGAAGATGTCTTTGCTCTTCATGAGAAGAGCCTCACAAACCGCACTTTGCTTCTCTGCCTCGGCCACAGTCTCCCGGATCTGACGGGATTGGCGGTCAGAGTCAAAACCAGGCACAGGAACCTCCTCCTCTCCTCTCCTGGACGCCTTCAGGAGGAGGTACGACACCACCCAGGCCTCCACGTCGGCGATCTGCTCGGACATCTTCTCTCTGTTTTGCAGGCCGGACTCGATCTCCCTCACAGCCGTGGCCAGATCCTCGGTGGTGGACATTGAGAGTACCTTGAGGTCTTCCAGGGAAGAGCGCACCATGGGCACCTCCTCTTTCTGGTCCATCTGGGGAAAGAGCTCCGTCACCTCCTCCAGCAGTATCTCCAACTGGCCCTGCTTCACCATCACCTCCGACTGCAACTTCTTCAGGTCTCTGATCTGCCGGTGGACGTCCTCAGGGAGGAGAGCGATCCTCCCCCTCCTTGCCTTGATGTGAACCTCCGTCTGCTTCGCCCAAATGAAGGCATCTCGGATCACCTTCACAATCTTCTCCAAGGTGGGGTTGGTGCTGCTGGGAGTCTGGGAGGCCAGTCTCTCCGCCGTCTGCTCCAACTGTAGTTTGATCTTTTGGAGCCGTTGCTCCGTCTTCGTTGATTGGTTCTCCCCTGGCTGGGAGCTCTGGTCTAGCGCATCTGACGCCTGCAGGAGGAGGAGGTACCTCTGGTGGGTGGCAGCCAGCACAGCGCTAGCCACCAAGAGCTCCTGGGCCCTCGTAGGGTCCCACTCCGGGTTGGCTGGAGACCCCGGCTCGAGGTACATGCTGATGTCCTCCAGCTGTTCCTCAAGACTGGACATCTCATTGAGAAGGGTGCTTGAGTCGCTCGAGATGGCCTTCAAACCATGGAGGCTCCTCTCTGCAGAGTTCTCCAGGCTTCTCCACCGGTCTTGTAGGGCCCTCAGCTGTCTCCGTGCCATCGCTTGGTCAGAGGGGCTCAGGTGGGGTACGAGGTCGGAGTGGGTGAGGACCAGTTCTCCAAGAACCGTCCTGTTCTCCTCTATATGTCGTAGGACGGCGTGCAGACGCTCCTCCTCATTGGAGCCGGTCTCCTCTGGAACCCTGCAGGAGGCACAAGGAGTCAGTTAGGTTCATTATTTAACTATTTCGTCATTTAGGAGACACATTTAACCCAAAGTGATCAATACTGTCTACATTAACATTCTGCGTTTACATTTTATTTATACTACTCATTGGGCATATATGTGTATATATCTCTTTCTGATAATTAATAATATAACTGACATCTTTATAAAATCAGCCAAACTCTTTTCAAATGCTCTCAACAGCTTCATTAAGACTCACTGTCCTCCAGCCTCCAGCTCCGTCTCCAGTCCCTCCAGGCTGGCCCTCGCAGCCTCCGTCTGCCCCGTGTAGAGGGTCACCAGCTGGAGATGCGCCTCCTTGCTCTGGACCAGGGTGGAGGAGTCCCCGGCCGCGGCGCTCCACTGGGCCTCCAGGTGCTCCAGGTCTTCCCGGTCCTGCTGCTCCCCAGCCTCCTCCTCCACCCCCGGGCTGGGCCGGGTCAGGGCCGAGACCTTGGTTAGGGCCGAGACCTGGGTCAGCATCGAGACCTGGGTCAGGGCCGCTCGGAGGCACTCCTGGAGACACACACACACACACGGAGGGGTCGCTATCAGAAGACGGGGAAGAGATTCAAGACCTTATTTGTCCCCAGGGGCCGTTGGTTCACAGGGCGAGACACACACAAACATAACCACTCATAATGAAAGTACATTAAAAGCGGACACATGAAGTACAAAGTTACAATGTAATGAAAAAAAAGTCCTACTTCAGCAGTGAAATGGCAGAGGGTATAAAAGAGAAATAATGCTGGTTAGTTTTGACTCATGGTTGTCTGAGGCAGAAACCAGAGGGAAGGAACTTCCATTATAATGCAGGGAGTGGGCACTGGAGAAGGAAATAATGGATTCTGCCTTCTTTAACATCTGCCTGTTGCATAGTTCAGACTCACTGTTAGCTAAACGTTGAGATGATTCTTACCTGGGCCTCCTCCAACTGCTGGGCCATGGCTTCTGGGCTGAGGTCTGTCGCTCGGTTCCTGCAGGCCAGAACTCTGGTCTCCAGCCTGTTGAGACGAACCTCCAGGTCCCTGATGGACGTATCCAGAACCTCTGCCGGGTCTTCCTCAAGCTCTCCCTTTAGGATGGAGAACAAGAACCAGAGGTGGGTGGAGTTTAACCGCTTATGAGCTCAACCCAATATGGACAGGTGGTGGAGGACAATAGGCTGCCATAAGGTGTAGAAGGTGGAAAACCTGGAATATAGTGTTTTCAACTCTACCATTTACAATCAGTATTCAGTCATTAAGTAGAAACTTTAATCTAAAGTGAGTTACAGTGAATATAAATGCATATTATTAAGGAGCAGGTAGGGGTTAGGGGGCATCTTGCTCTAGGATGCCTACAGGTAGACTGTGGACATTGGGGGATCGAACCCAGAACCTTTTGTCTGAGAGTCAAACACCCTCTCTACTAGACTCCCCCCCAGGTATGAAGACCTACCTTCAGGATGAGACCATCAGGTCCAGTCCCAAGAAGCTGGTGGACCTCTGAGAACACATCCTCCATGGGCTGGTCTTCAGGTCTCTCCAGAACCGGTCCACTGGTGTAGACCAGACCAGCTGAAAGGGTACCCTGGGTTTCCCCTGTAGGAAGGACCTCCACCAGGGCTTTCTCCTCAGACCTCAAACCCTCATCTGAAGCTCTCATACCATCAGGTGTGGACCCCAGGGGTTCTGCTCCTGGTCCCAGTCTGTTGTCTGAGCTCTGGGTCTGAGGGGTCTGTGGGCGATGAACACAAAACATTTAACACACTAAAGACAGGAGACAGCTTTAGGCGACTAGATAATCATCAAACTGTCAAACAGAGTGATGCTTCCTTGAATTAACTTCTGGATATTTTGGATGTTAATATTGCAACATTTTAAGTTTCTTCATTTAATATCCATGTACTTTTGTATTTTCTACATCCTTGCCTTCACTGCTCCAAAATATCATTTGTGTCTGTTCAACCGTAACTGGTAATGAAACTCTCTGACTATAAAAAGACTGAGTTGGCTCATATTCCTAACCAGGGGTGGTGTAACGTACTGCCAGATAACCCCAACACCCCTCACTGCCCGACACAGCCCCCAGGTCTCTGCTGCTTGGACTGTGGGTAACACAAGTACAAATAAAATCCCAATAACAGAGACCATTGGAAACCGGGGACTGCCTGACAGACTGCAATGTGTGGATACAAAGGAGGATATCCATTACGCCCCTGAAGCCGTGCATAGCGGTGTGTTTCTCCCTCTCTCCTGGTCTTTGTCTCTCCCCCGTCTCTCATACTACTGATCCCTCTCAGTGTTTTTGCTTTCTCTTCCCCACTATCCTCTCTCTTTCTCTCCATCTCTCTCTCTTTGTCACTCTCTATCGCTCTTAACTCTCTTTTGCTACCCTTTCTCTCTCTTTCTCTCTGTCTTCATCATCAACCTGCAGAAAGCCCAGAAGAGGTGCAATTATATTCTATCCATCTGAATTTAATTTAGATTTCATTGGGATGTAAAGCCATCCAAGAGAAAATAATACGGGATTTATATTTTTTCAACCAAACAACTCTGGACATTCACTTTTTTAGCCTGTAAAGTCTGTAAGTCTGTAAATCGATACCAGTTAGACACCAAGTGAACAGAACAGGAGGAAATGTTCACGACACTGTCAGTATGTATATACTATGCAGGTGGCCCAGAGGATGAATAGTGAGGCCAGATTGATGTGAATAAGAGGTGACATGGTCCCAGGAAAGGGGTTTTCAATGACTTAAAGTAAACTCTTAAACGTTAGATAATCGCAATACAAAACAACAATCTCTAAGCATAACAAACAGTGACATTAATGGCATACAGTGCCACTACGCCTTACTATGCTTTAAAAAAACATTACATTCATAAGCCTCTCTGAACGCTAAACTCTGACAGAGGTTAATCAATATGACAGATAATGAAACCTGGTGACTTTAGACACTGCATGCCGTGCATTCCCAAAAAAACCCGGAAACTCTCAGAATGAGACACAGCACCCACTCACACAGCCATCTCACCTGCATCTGGACAGGTGTTGAGGTCTTCACATCAGGAGGTCCAGTCACATATATTGATGACTCAGAAGTCTGAGAAACTTCTAGATTCTGTCTAGATCCAGTTGGCCCAACCTGGGTTTCTTCCACAACAGCAGTTATGGACGGACCCGTGGCTGAATCTGTAATAATCAATGACACCACACTCGCCGGGTCTTGCTGGTCAAAAGGTGAAACCACTGGATCAACAACTTGTATTTGTATGCTACTCTGTACGCAACTCTGCTCAGACATTGGACTGATCTCCACCTCTACAATAGTTTCACTTTCCATGGTGCTTCCTACTCTTTGTTGGACATTTGGACCGCCAGGACAATCACAAGCCAGAGAATAAGTGACTGACTGCTCTGTTGTCCCCTTGCCTTTGTTTGCCTCTTCAAGATTCATTGAGATTTCTGCTGGTCTTTCAAGGTCCATCATTTCCCCAGGCTTAAGGTGTCCAAAGGTTTCACCAGAAGAAGAAAGTGTTTCAGAAGTTGGGGCAAGTTCCTGGCTCTTTGATTTGGCATTGGTTGATACATGTATGGTTTGTCCCGTTGTGACGATTTGAGTCTCTGTTGGGACTTGTTGAGCATCAATTGGCAGCAAAATAGATGACAGCTCCAGATTTGAATTCATAATAGATGGGACAAGATTAATTTCCTCTTTAGAGGCTTCTGTCTGCCCCTTCGAAGTCAGGTTTGGCTGGATGTTCTGTCCAATCACGGAGGTCACAATCTGCCCCGTGAGCGACTCTATCCAAGACTCCACACTAACAGGATCTTCCTGACTTTTTTCAGGCTGAGGTTCAGTAATGACAGTACCAGCTATAGTGGACGCTGATGTGATGGATTCAGGACTCTCTGGCTTTCCAATGATGAGTAAATGCTCAGTCGGGTCCACGACATTTGTCACAGATTGCTCTGTAAATATATCCTGGGTCAAATACGTTTTCACAACTTCAGGTTCCTGAACCTCTTTGTGTTCCACAACCAACTCAAATGTTTGAGAAGACTGAAGGCACACAGGTTCCTCATTGGTGGAAACCGTTGGACTTTTTGTCTCCACAGTAGAAGTTTTCATTTCAGGAAGAGGTCTTTGTGGGGACTGAGGACTCTCGGTTTCCTTGTCTGGTTCAAGCTCTGCATCAGTAAGTTTCACCGATGACACTGAGGTCTTAGCAGGGAGAACACCCTTTGAATATCTCTTAGCCTGCTCAAGAGCAACTGTTTCCATGCCAGGTTTTGAACTTCCCGTTTTCTCCAGTTCTGTATGATCAACTTTCATAGACGACACAGACGTCTTTGACTTTCTCTGAGTTGGCACAACATCGGTCTGTTTGACAGCAGTGGCCTCAGATTCAGCCTGAATGTGTTTGGTTTGAACATCAGCAGATACAGCAACATCTGAGGCTGGCTCTGAAGCTGCAGTCTCAAAGGTTTGAGAAGACTGAAGACACACAGGTTCCTCATTGGTTGATCTACAATGTGTACCAGATTCTACCTTAGCTTCTGCAGTTGTATCATGGTCAACAGCACCTGTGGAATCACCTGGGCCCTTGGTGCCAGTTAGAATAGCTTTTGTTTCTTTTACAACAGCAGTTAGACTTGGATCTAAAGGTTTGGAAGATTTCGGAATTTCACGCTCCTCCTCCTTTTCAGCCTCAGATGTCAGTGGATCTTCTCTGGTCGGTCCAGGCTTTGCTTCCAGAACTCCAGCAGTTTCAGGCAGTCTTGGGATGGACTTATGGAGTTTTATAGAAGAATCCAAACTGCTGGGCTCTTTTTGAGTTTGTTCAGGCTTGACATCACTGATATAGATGGTTCCTGGTTCTGACGTTTCTGCAAGTTTGGGACATTCCTCCACAACAGCTCTTTTAATGTCAGATCTGGGACTTTGTGGGGACAAAGGACACTCACTATCTTTCTGTTGTACATCAGTAGGCTGCACAGATGAAAGTGCAGTCTGAGACATTCTTCTGGTTGGCACAAGCTGTGCTTCTTCCACAGCAGCAGTCATGGTTTCCTTTGTGATGGACTCTCGGCTAACACAACATTCCAGACTCATAAGATCCGATACCTCCTTGGGTTCTACAGTGAAGACGTCTCTGGTTTTATTGGCTGTTCTCTGTTCAAAGTCTTTTATATCAGGCTTTGAACTCAGTGAGGACTGAAGACGATCACTATCCTTGCTGGATTCAGGTTCCGTATCAGCAGGTTTCATTGATGTCTCTGATGTTCTCCTGGTTGGTGGTACAAGCTTGGTCTTCTCCCCAGTACTAGTGTCAAATTTGGTCTGAACGTCAGCAGATGTAGTTGATGACTTTCTCCTAGTTGGTTGAAGCAGTGGTTCTTCAGTGGCCTTGCCTCTGACAGACTCAGTTTGTAGAGTTTTGATATCAGTGGTTTTGTTGCCAGACTTCTCTAACTCTGACACCCTGGAAACCGTTGGACTTTTTGACTCCACAGTAGCAGTTTTCATTTCAGGAAGAGGACTTTGTGGGGACTGAGGACTCTTGGTCTCCTTGTCCTGTTCAAGCTCTACATCAGTAAGTTTCATAGACGACACAGACGTCTTTGACTTTCTCTGAGTTGGCACAACATCGGTCTGTTCGACAGCAGTGGCCTCAGATTCAGCCTGAATGTGTTTGGTTTGAACATCAGCAGATACAGCAACATCTGAGGCTGGCTCTGAAGCTGCAGTCTCAAAGGTTTGAGAAGACTGAAGACACACAGGTTCCTCATTGGTTGATCTACAATGTGTACCAGATTCTACCTTAGCTTCTGCAGTTGTATCATGGTCAACAGCACCTGTGGAATCACCTGGGCCCTTGGTGCCAGTTAGAATAGCTTTTGTTTCTTTTACAACAGCAGTTAGACTTGGATCTAAAGGTTTGGAAGATTTCGGAATTTCACGCTCCTCCTCCTTTTCAGCCTCAGATGTCAGTGGATCTTCTCTGGTCGGTCCAGGCTTTGCTTCCAGAACTCCAGCAGTTTCAGGCAGTCTTGGGATGGACTTATGGAGTTTTATAGAAGAATCCAAACTGCTGGGCTCTTTTTGAGTTTGTTCAGGCTTGACATCACTGATATAGATGGTTCCTGGTTCTGACGTTTCTGCAAGTTTGGGACATTCCTCCACAACAGCTCTTTTAATGTCAGATCTGGGACTTTGTGGGGACAAAGGACACTCACTATCTTTCTGTTGTACATCAGTAGGCTGCACAGATGAAAGTGCAGTCTGAGACATTCTTCTGGTTGGCACAAGCTGTGCTTCTTCCACAGCAGCAGTCATGGTTTCCTTTGTGATGGACTCTCGGCTAACACAACATTCCAGACTCATAAGATCCGATACCTCCTTGGGTTCTACAGTGAAGACGTCTCTGGTTTTATTGGCTGTTCTCTGTTCAAAGTCTTTTATATCAGGCTTTGAACTCAGTGAGGACTGAAGACGATCACTATCCTTGCTGGATTCAGGTTCCGTATCAGCAGGTTTCATTGATGTCTCTGACGTTCTCCTGATTGGTGGTACAAGCTTGGTCTTCTCCCCAGTACTAGTGTCAGATTTGGTCTGAACGTCAGCAGATGTAGTTGATGACTTTTTCCCCATTGGCATTCCAGGTTTTGTCTGAAATTGTTTGGTCTTCACAGCAGCAGGTGCAGTTACACTTGCATGGGCCTGAAGGGCTGTAGTCTGGTCTGTGGGCTCAGGGTTTGGAACATCTGGCTGTTGTCCTTCAGGAAGTGCAGATGGCTCTGATTCTTTAGATGCCTGTCCCAGAATGATGTCAACCCCTTTCAATCCAGCACTGTCTGCTCTCTCAGAGCTTAATTTCTGTGGGCATGAGTCCGCTTTCTGGAAAGCAGGAATATCCAGAACAACTACAGCCACCTTCTTTACTGCGTGTGGCTCTACAATTTCATGGACGGTTGAACTTTGTGAATTGGATGGAGCAGCCTGTTCTTCTCCAATGGGAGAAGGCTGAGGAGACTCAGAGTCTTCTGTTGACTGTGCAGGTTTAACATCAGCCTGTGTCATAGGAGATCCATCAGTCTTTACCTTTCTCCTGGCAGGTACCACTATGGCTTCCTCCAAAACAACACCGGTTTCTGCCAATTCTGTGATTGAGTCTGGAGTGACAGGAGACTTGACACTTCCTGGTCCTGTCTTCACATCAACAGGTCCAGTAACATGTGATGTTGGCTCTGAAGCTCTAGAAACTTCTAGATTGTCCTTGTTACCAGTTGGCTCCATTTTAGTTTCTTCCACAGCAGCAGTTATTGATGGCCTGATGACTAACTCTGGATTAATCAATGACGTCAGACTTGCAGGGTCTTGCTTAGTTTGAACAGTGATTACTTCCTTGTTGATAGTTTTGGTTTTGATTGGCTCTGACGTTTTGGTAGATTTTGACCTTCTTGTAGGGGGTGAAGGCTTAGCTTGCTCAAGAGCAACTTTTTCAATGCCAGGTTTTGAACTTTTCATCTTTTGCTCTGGTACTTCCATAGATGAAACGGATGTCTTTGACTTTCTCCTGGTTGGTAAAACCATAGTCTGCTCATCAGCAGTGGTCTCAGATTCTGATAGTTCGGTTGGAACATCAGCAGGAACAGCAACATCTGAGGCTGGCTCTGAAGCTGTAGAGTCCTTTGGAGTCTCTCTAGACCTTCTCCTGCTTGACACGCGTGGCAGGTCACCCACGTCCACCTTATCTGTCCCAACTGTTGTTGAATCTTTGTTCTTTGATTGCTCCACAATTGAGATGTCCTGTTTAATTTTTTCAATCTTCACTTTAGTTGTTTTAATAGTGGTTTTTGCTGGATGTTTTACTGTTGTTCCGTCAACTTTGGGGCTTTGCCTTTGCCGCGAGGGTACAGGCGAAGCTTGTTCTATAGCAGCGACGGAAGAATGAGGACCCTCAAAGTCTTGCTTGGACTGTGCAGCCTTTGCATTGGCATACATCACAGGAGATCCAGCAGGTTTTGATTTAGTCCTGGCTGGTACCACCATGGCTTTCTCCACTACATGACCCATCTCTGCAAGTCCTGATAATGAGTCTGGAGTGATGGGAGGCTTTTCACTCTCACGTTTTGTCTGAACTTGTTCGGTCTTAGTGATGGGAGATTTTTCACTTTCAGATGTTGTCTGAACTCGTTCAGTCTTTACAGCAACAGGTGTAGTAACACTCACTTGGGCCTGAAGGTCTGTAGTCTGATCTCTGGTCTCAGATTTGGGAACATCTGACCATTGTACCTCAGGTAGTAGGGACTGGGGCTCATTTATGTGACTTTGAGAAAGTTGAGGAAGTACAGTTGGCTCTGATTCTTTAGATGTCTGTCCCAGTGTGATGTCAACCCCTATCGATCCAGCACTGTCTGCTCTCTCAGAGCCTGATGTCTGTGGGCATGTGTCCGCTGTCTGGAAAGCAGGAATATCCAGAACAACTAAAGCCACCTTCTTTACTGCGTGTGGCTCTACAATTTCATGGACGGTTGAACTTTGTGAATTGGACGGAGCAGCCTGTTCTTCTCCAATGGGAGAAGGCTGAGGAGACTCAGAGTCTTCTGTTGACTGTGCAGGTTTAACATCAGCCTGTGTTATAGGAGATCCATCAGACTTTAACTTTCTCCTGGCAGGAACCACAATGGCTTCCTCGACAACACCAGTTGCTGCCTGTCCTGTGATTGACTCTGGGGTGAGTGGAGAGGAGCGAGGATATTTTACACTTTGTGATTTGGTCTTCACATAAGCAGGCCCAGTAGCAGGTGATGTTGGCTCTGAAGTTGTAGAAACTTCATGATTGTCCTTGTTAACAGTTGGCTCTAACTTAGTTGTTTCCACAACCACAGTTATGGACGACATGATCACTGGCTCTGGATGAATCACTGATGTCAGACTTGCAGGGTCTTGTTTGGTATCAACAGTAATGACTTCCTTTTGAATAGTGTCGATTTTGATTGGCTCTGAAGTCCTGGTAGATTTGGACCTTCTCGTAGGGGGTGAAGGCTTAGCTTGCTCAAGAGCAACTCTTTCCATGCCAGGTTTTGAACGTGTCATCCTCTGTTCTGGTTTTGTTTCAAGTTTCATAGAGGGCACTGATTTCTTTGACATTCTCAGAGTTGGTACACGCTTAGTCTGGTCAACAGCAGCGGTCTTGGATTCAGCCTGAATGTGTTCGGTTTGAGGATCAGCAAGTACAGCAACATCTGAGGGTGGCTCTGAAGCTGTAGAGTCCTCTGCGTTTTCTCTAGATCTTCTCCTGGTTGGCACAAGATGTGAATCACCAACCTCCACCTTAGCTGTCCCAACTGGGGCTGAATCTTGGCTCTTTGATGGCTCAACACTTGAAAGGTCATGTTTAGTTTTTTCAGTCTTTGCTTTAGTTGTTTTAATGGTGGTTTTTGCTGGTTGTTTTGCTGTTGTTCTGTCAACTTTGGGGCTTTGTCTTTTCTTATAAGGTACAGGCAAAGCTTGCTCTACAGCAGCAACAGAAGACCAAGGACCCTTAGAGTCTTGCTTTGACTGTGCAGGTTTTACATTAGCACTCATCATAGGAGATCCAGCAGGTTGTGGCTTTCTCCTGGCTGGCACCATAATGGCTTCCCCTACCACACCCGTTTCTGACAGTCCTGTCATTGAGTCTTGAGTTATAAAATACTTTTCACTGCCAGGTTTTGCCTGACATTTTTCGGTCTTTACAGAGGCTGGTACAGTAACACTTGTTTGGGCCTCAAGGGCTGTAGTCTGGTCTTTTGGCTCAGGTTTTGGAACATCTGGCCGTTCTCCCTGATGAAGAAGGGACTGGTGCACATTTATTTGACTTTCAGAAAGTTGAGGCACAACAGATGGCTCTGATTCCTTTGATGTCTGTCCCAGTGTAATGTCACCGACTACAGATCCAGCACTGTTTGCTCTCTCAGAGCCTGATGTCTGTGGGCATGTGTGTACTGTCTGGACAGCAGGAATGTCCAGAACAACTACAGCCACCTTCTTGATTGAGTATGACTCTACAGTTTGATGGACGGTTGTACTTTGTGAATTAGACAGGGCAGCCTGTTCTTCTCTAATGGGAGAAGTCTGAGGAGACACAGAATCTTCTGTTGACTGTGCAGGTTTTACATCAGTATGTGTCATAGGAGATCCATCAGGCTTTAACTTTCTCCTGGGTGGTACCACAATGGTTTCCTCCACAAAAACGCCAGTCTCTGCCAGTCCTGTGATGGACTCTGCAGTGATAGGAGACTTTGTACTTTCTGTTT
>JAOPJO010000124.1:16011463-16021935 GCA_027123675.1 Molva macrophthalma | reverse complement strand
CCCCCCCCCCCCCCCCCCCCCCCCCCCCCCCCCCCCCCCCCCCCCCCCCCCCCCCCCCCCCCCCCGCGGCCCCGGGCGGGCGGGGTTGAGGCGTGGGAGCTGACCGGGGGTCTCGTCCCGTGCTCAGGGAGGATCTGGCTGGACAACGTGCTGTGTAACGGAGGGGAGAGGAGCATCGAGGCCTGCCGGTCACGCGGCTGGGGCAGCAGCGACTGCACGCACGACGAGGACGCGGGCGTGGTCTGCAAGGACGAGAGGATCCCTGGGTTCGTGGACTCCAACATCATCGACGTATGTAAACAGCTTCCTCATTCGCTGTCTTATAGTATGATGACTAAAACAACGTATGTAAACAGCGTGTTCATTCGCTGTCGTATATTATGATGACTAAGAGGTTTCACGTGCTGTAATTACCATTACGTCAGCTCGGCACCAGGCCCACGCTGCAGTGGGAACGATGGTATGGTTTCCGAGATAATTTCCGCCTGGAAGTCGTTACGCATCCGCCTCGTGAAACCACAGCTTTTCTCCCTCTCGTCCCGGGGCCTACAGACTACAGGATCACCCGCGTGTTCGCCGTTTACCGCGCTTGATATGCAGCGCCCAGCTACGGCTAAACATACAGAGCGCGCGGAGCTGGAACCAGTAAACACAGCAGGTGCTTACTGGTTTAGTGGTCACGTGTGGCATATAGCTACAGTAGCTAGCTACAGAAGCGACACGATGTCATTCTCTATGGAGGGTAGTGACACAGCAACGTCAAAAAGTATACTATTATAAAAACATCACTTCAAGTTTGGGTCATTGAACAAAGGCTTCATCTGCTACTCTGTATTTCCCGTCTGGGATTATAAAAGGTCCCATACTCGTCATTTACGAGATGCGTTACCCAGAGGGAATCGAGAATGACATCCGAAGTACAGATCAGATGTCATTAAGGAGCAGGCAGGGTGAGGCTCCAGGACACAAACCCGTTAGACTGTGGACATTGGGGCTTGAACCCAGTCCCAATGTGCAGTTTTAGAAGCCTTTTCCGCCGTTCTCCTAGAGTTCTGGACCCCAGGGGAACGGGCTCCACCTCGGAGCCAGACCTAACGCCGCATGCTAATCACACCTGGCTTCAGTTAGCCTACACACACGCCTCCTCACCACGATGAGGACCGGAGAGGAGGGAGGACGGACGAGGAAAGCATTTCACAATCAGAACATTTGTTCTGGTTGGTGTTTTGGTTTGTCGTCGTCCCTTGGGAGTGAACTTCCAAACGTGGCGTCGAGACGGCGACCTCTGGCACGCCTGCCAGACTCTTCCCGCTGCACCGTGACCGAGGTGACTTACTGCCAAGATGGCCACCGGAGATGGAGCCATATTCCCCCAGCAGGGAGAGAGAGAGAGAGGCGGGAGCCACGCCCACCCAATGGGACGGGTGTAACGGCCGTGACTCATCCCCGTCTGCTCAAGGCATTCAGAGGAACTGAAAGGCGTTACAGAGATGATGGAATCGCATCATAAATGTGCTTTGTTCATCATACGTGTGGAATTGATTTGGTCGACTCCCTCCCTCGCACATCTGGGCCTCCATTTCATGCTTGCAAATATAACCCAAATAGAATAACCCATTCAATCCAAGTGTAGTTTCTTTATGGATTTATTGATTGACTTCATTCATTTGTTATTGGGCGGGCCAATTGGCACATTTCAGAATGTCTTCCAGCCAAAGACTTATGTTATGTAATATTTCATATTAATTGAGTCCAAAGCAGCCTAGAATGAATCCCTCTTTAGACCCAGGTCACTGCTGAGCAGGGAGGGGTCGGCCATATTGCTCAAGGTAAGGCTTGGGGTTTCGACCCCAAAACCTTTTGACTGAACACGGATGGGGTATTTCAACAGAGAAACATCGCTTGTTCCTCCGTCACCTCCGCCCACAGGCTCAGGTGGACGAGAACAAGGTGGAGGAGGTGAGGCTGCGGGTGGTGGTGGGCGGAGCCAAGAAGAAGATGCCCGTGACGGAGGGCGTGGTGGAGGTGAAGCACAAGGACAGCTGGTCCCAGATCTGCGACCTGGGGTGGACCCCCAAAAACACGCGGGTGGTGTGTGGGATGCTGGGGTTCCCCCACGAGAGAAAGGTCAACAAGAAGTTCTACAAGTAAGCAACCGTGGGCCAACCGTGTCTGCTTACAAAGCTATTGAAAAACAGCTAACTATAAAACGCCATGTTGGGTTTACCCATTAGTGACGTCACAAGCGGGCGTGTCCAACCAGATGTCTGATGGATAGAGCAGCAGTCCAGTTGGTACAGGCCACAGCCGACCTGTATACACATCCTTTAACACAGCTCTTTGCAGTGATCCTTTTCCGATTGGCTTGAATTGTTCCCGGGTGACGTCATTTGTCCGATACGTCATCTGGCGCCGACGTGAGCCAATCAGAAACAACAACTGCGTGAGCTGGGCCGAGCGCGGCTGTCCCTGCGGTCGGGTTGCTCTGAACGAGACGAGGCCTGAACACACAAAAGCCCAAATTGGTTTGGGGAAGTCTAGACATTCAACACCCCGGCGTGAGCCGCTGGCTTAGAGAGAGGCCGAACACAGCCGCTTCACCCCAGTAGGAAACAATGGAGAAAACTCACATTACATTATTTACACTTTAGTCTATTTGATTATTGTTATCATGGTATATTCACACGAGAGATTGTATTTATACGTATATGTTCGGATGTTGAAAACGTGTAATTAGAACGGTCATTGGTGAACCTCCACTGTTTTGAACAGATAGCGACTCAACTATGAAATTGAATATTTCTCTTTCAAGTTCTCATGGTTCTGGGGGCTGTTTCCGAGGGAAGCATCTCTGACTGCTTTTAACGTCACAAGTTAAGGTTAAATGTTGTGGATTTCATGGAATGCAGGCTTTTGTTACATTTCTGGCCAACATTTGGCAGAGGTTGAACCACAGCCACAGGCAGGCTATATTTCGCTAAGATCAACATATGCTACACTTGCAAGATGTAACTAAGAGCAACACATGCTAGATGTAGCTAACAGCAGCACATGCTACACATGCTAGCTGTAGCTAAGAGCACTAGCAACCTCTCCTGTACTCTCTCTCCTTCCCTCCTCAGATTTCCTGTATACCTCCCACCTCTCTTTCCTTGCCTCCTCCCTTTCCCTCTCCTCTTTACACCTCTCCTCTCTCTCCGTCTTTCCTCCAGCTCCTCCCCTCTCTCCTCCCCTCTCCCCTCCCTCCTCCCCCCCAGCTCCTCTCTTCACAGCAGTACGAGGGGAAACGTGGGCTTTCTCAGTTGCGTGTGAAGGTGAGGACCGGATGGAAAACCGCCGGTATACTCAGGAAGAGGAGGAGGAGGAGCAGGGAGGGATGGGGAGAGGTGGACAGAAGGATAGGAGGAGGGATGGGGAGAAGGAGAAGGAGGAGGAGCAGGGAGGGATGGGGAGAGGTGGACAGAAGGATAGGAGGAGGGATGGGGAGAAGGAGAAGGAGGAGGAGCAGGGAGGGATGGGGAGAGGTGGACAGAAGGAGGGATGGGGAGAAGGAGAAGGAGGAGGAGCAGGGAGGGATGGGGAGAGGTGGATAGAAGGATAGGAGGAGGGATCGGGAGGAGGAGAGGGCTGGGGCAGGAGGAGAGGAACAGATGGAAAAGGAGGAGGAGGAGGAGGAGAGGGATGGGTGGATGAGGAGGAAAAGAGAGGGATGGGTGTAGGAATGGAGGTTGGCATTTCCAGATGGGGCTGGTTGTAGCGGGGGACTGAAGCATCAATAGCAGGACTGTTCCTCTGCTCTCAGCTCTAGCGTGAACTCTGAGCTCCATGGTTTCATTTTGTAGAGAAAAAAAAGTGCCCCTATTTACCACCAGGGGTGGTGTTGATTGGCTATTGGCTGGTTGATTGGCTAACGATCATCCCACTGGTTGGAAAAGCAGGGGCCCTTTAAACATGTAGACCAGCCACAATACCTGCGCTCCGATTACTGAGCCACTGGCTGGTAATTGGCTGGTTTGAATTATAGGATGAAGACGATTGGTACATTATGAAGAGGCCAAGTTGTGACAACACAATCAGAGCTGATTCTGGTGTTTTGGTTTTCCGTTGTTTCCTCCGCGAAAAGCTGGCTGGGTCGACCAAAGCCATAGTAGAACCGGATTTCACATTATTAAAGACAGCCCAGACAGCAAACTCTTAGACAGAATCCAAGCCAAAACCAAAATTGTCTAGCCTCCTGTGAACTTCCCGGATTTGTCTGGAAGGCAGATGTGATATCGCTGTTTAATAAGCTAGGGAAGGATGTTGTGTGGGTTCTTAAAAACAACAACTCTGAAAACAAATGTTCACTGCTCATTAATTGTCTCCAAATCCCAGATAATAACAATACATAAGCTAATATTTATAATTACAACCAAAATATCCAGAGTTTTAACATGCCAGTTATGGATATAACCCACTCAGCCTATCACCTAGGAACACAGAATAACTACACGTCTGAGAGAGGAGAGCCATGGTTTCCGCAGACACAGCGTTGTCTGTCACAGCGGTGTGAAGTATTATGGCGTGTGCATACTGTTCATAAAGAATGTATACTCTCCGCTCGCCGCTTCCTGTCCAGACAGGAACGCACTCCGGCTCGCCTCCGTCCACACGGCACGCCGTCTCGTGGAACGGTGTGATACGCCGGGTCCAGTTTGTTTTCTTTGTATAGCCCATAATCCCAGTCTCACGTTAGCACCACACCATGCTAACCGTAAAGCGTCTAAAGGGCTAGGAAAACTTTCCCAAAACCCAGAGGGAGGAAACCTTGAGGCACCTTGAGATGAGTCCCAGAGGAGGACTCCTCCTGCCAGAGGGGGTTAGGAGAGCAACAGGGGCTGAAGGGGCAACATGATGCTAGCATTAACAAGTAAAACAAGGATCAAGTCGTCAGGAAGGAAATCTATTAGTAATGAGCTTGCGACAAGCACCCCATAATACTACTGTATAATAACACTGTTCTCGACTGCATTGTAGACATGATACACGATGGTTTCTGTACGGTGAGGATGGTTAACGTAACTCACGCTGGTAATAGTTACCATGTGTCGGTTGCAGACGAGCGACTTTCAAAATAAACAACGCTAGTAGAACCAATGACCCGCCGGTGACCCGATGTGTAGACGTACCGTCGTGTGTGTTTCTTGGCTGTCCACATACAGGTCTGTTTCCTGTGTAAATGCAGCCTTGCTATGAACTATGCGAGTGTGTGTGTGTGGGCTGTCTGGGAATTGACTGTGCTGTAATCTTCTGTATGTGACGTTCTGTGGCTGTTTGACTGTTGCAGAACTATCATAAAGAGGGCAGCAGGGAAAGCCTCCAAGCCAAAGATTAACGTGACAGCCAGTGCAAGGTACCGTTAGCGGGATTACCCACCGTCCCATTCAGACAGCGGGTTCCCGGACACGTAGCTTAGCTCCCGCCGCTAGCTAGTTTCTACGCAGTGTTCTCGGCATGAGTGGAAACGCTTTCAATTCGTCGTTTTAGTTTGTAGTTGTAGTTTGTATGGTGTGTAGTTAGTTTCCTCATAGCCTTGTGTTGTCGCCCGCCTCTAACCCTTTCTTCCTTGAACACATTTCTCGGCCATGACAAACGCCAACAGTGCTGATGAAGTTATATTGGCCTGTAACTTTCTAAAAGAATAACGGATGATTTATCGTCACAACGATGCCTTGCAGAAACATGAACATGAAGTGCGGAAGTGGATTTGTTTCCGTGCCGTTTTATGATTTGGCCTCAGCTGACATCCTTGTGATGAGACAGACGTGACCGATCTTGGCTTGGTTTGTCAGGCCGGGACGAAATGTTTTTCCAGGGCTTATTTCTTCCAATAAAAACAACAGCTTTGAATTCTCTTCCCTGTTAGCTTTACACTGATGAACTCAGACCACGAGGGATGTTATACAAGGAATACACACAAGTATGCAGTCATAAACCCGGTCCACAAGTGGCAAATTGTCCATGAGACAAAAATGTCAAGACACATTTTGGCTGGATTATCGATTACAGAACATATATGAATGGTATGGTAAAATGGGTTAGGATACTGTGGTTACAGGGGATGCTGTGTGTGCAACGATATTATGGGATGTTAGATGTCTCTACATTCCAGACAGCAACAAGGAAAGTGCCATTCAGGAGAAAGCATTGCTGTTGTCATTTTATTGCGTAATACTCGAATAACCTAGTATTTACTACTCCTAAATATGTAATTAAACATGTCATTGCTATGCATGTTACATGTTAAGTCCTATACATTATAATGATTATATGGATTTTCCAGAAAACCATATAATCGTATAACCATACAAGTAATGCGAATTTCTGCATTACACTGTGTCAAAATAAGTTATTTAGTGTTTTTTTCCTTTATTCATAAATGCAGAAACATTTTTCGCTCAAAGTCAAAGAATGTTTTTTTAAGCATCCATCTTCGCATCTACGGTCTACAAGTGTATTTCGAAGTGAAGACATCTCACAATATAATTTGATGTTGTGTTTATTGCCTCTAACCACTGTTTACATTGCAGGCAACCAACCAAAGCTAAAGCTAAAGCTAAAGCTAACACTAAATCTAAACCCAGCAACTCTGGCAAAAGGTAATCCGAGGACAAATTATCCATCTGGGTACATTTGTTCCATGCGACATTTTTATTTTAACCAGCCGCCGTAAAGAAAGTATCATATAGTTCACCCTCAGCATTTTATCAGTTGTCATCATCTTATCTACCGTAACTATGTTTCTACGGCCTTTTAAAAAGCGCTCCTGGTGTTTTGTTGTGAACTGCTGCTGCCGTATGCAGCGGATTTTTATTTGTGGGTATATGTTGTTGTTGTTGTTGTTGTTGTTGTACAGTAATTTGCTATCACCATCGTAATCAGGAAATACTGAAAAATCTCAGCTACGTTTTTATTTTCGAGTCGTATGTTACGTATATTACGGTAACGCAGAAACGCATGTAAATGTAAACGCGCAGCATAACCCGGATTCCTTAAATTAAATACACGGCAAGTTCACGGCAAGTTCACGGCAACTCAAGGACAATTAGGAAATGTTGTACTCACCCCATTCACAAGGAAAAATGTATTCCATGTCCGACGGCGAAGTTGGTTGGACCTAAACAAGTAACGTAACTGCAGCGATCTTAGTCCCAAAAGTTCGTAAAGTTACAATGAATAAACCATCATAAACAGTCCAAGTCTGGCCTTCCATAACCGAGGGCTTCGATAGCACCAACGATCCATATTCGATCCATTATGGAGAATTACATATTTGACCTTCCCTTTCAATTGATATAATTGGACGCAATCATTGTTGCAGCCAGGTGTGAGGTGTGATGGGTCTTGGCGGTTTAGTGTACCACCTAGTGGTAGATGTCCAGTAGTGCAGCTTCAACACGTCAATTCAGCATTAACCAGTGATGGCTAAATCAATGCTACATTTTTTTAAGACACAACAGTAGTTTTATATTTAGTGGTTCACTAAAAATATGTTTCCACCAACATTTATAAAAAATTGTGTCGTCATTACATAAAACTATTAATTTTATAGTAGCTTTCGGAAGCTAACGTGCACTGATTTACCTTCTAGAGCCGGACGACAATGAATCGCAATAATTTGTGCTCCATATCTAGTCCTTAAGCAGACACTTTCATCTAAATCGACCTACCGTGAACATCATCAAGGAACAGATACACTGCGTACATCGGGGATCGAACCCAGAACCTTCTGACTGCGCGTCAGACGCCCTCCCCGCCACACCATCCCATTCACCTCTCCCCCCCCTGCAGGCTGTACCTGGAGCGGCAGAAGCACCACTTCCTGGTGCACTCGGTGGCCTGTACCGGTACGGAGGTCCACCTGGCCGCCTGCCCCCTGGAGTTCACCAAGCCCAACGCTACGTCCTGTCCGGGAGGCATGCCCGCCGTGGTCAGCTGCATGCCCGGACCCCTCTTCACCCTCAACAGCAACATCAAGAAGAAGCTCAAGATCTCGGTGAGCGTCCGCATCGAAGCACCAGCAGACTTGTGATGTTGTGTGATGTTGTGTGATCGTATCAACACACCCAGACCCTCCACAGTAATAACAAGGCCGGTCACCGCCGACCATTTGAGGAACATCTAATTGTATTCGACCAGTTCAATGCAGATGTATCAAGTCGTCCACGCTCCACTCACCTCCAGATGGTTCTGCTGTTCAAGCTCAGGCTAACCGCTATGCTAGCTGTACCCGGATGTGATTGAGACGGTGCACGCTACTAAGGAACCTAATGGCATGAGCTGTTTTTATTGAGATTTTGACACCGGGTTAAACCGAAAGGTACACGAATCAACAATATATACAGAAAGGCTACAGAGCTGAAACTACAAAATAAACAATATACACAAAATATACAACAATAGTTAAGGTTGCCTCATCAAGATCCCCAATTGGCTCAATAACGCTCAAACCCTGCATGGATGTCTGTGATGCTAACCTGCTAGCGCTGTGCTCTGCGTCCCGGTCCAGTCCAACGTGCGGCTGAAGGGGGGGGCCCGGGTCGGGGAGGGCCGCGTGGAGGTCCTGAAGAACAGCGAGTGGGGCACGGTGTGTGACGACCGCTGGACCCTGCAGACGGCCAGCGTGGTCTGCAGGGAGCTGGGATTCGGCAGCGCCAAGGAGGCCCTCACCGGGGCCCGCATGGGACAAGGTCAGGCGGGGGAACACGCCCCACACATTCAAAATTCGAACTCTTTATTCGTTCAAGACGCCTTACATTTACGTTGAGTCGTTTAGCCGACGCTTTTGTCCAAAGCGACTGTCGAGTGAGGCTGAGACCAATAAGAGCTATCAAAACAACGTTATAGCACTGCAGGACCTGCTGAGGAAGGCCTGCTGGGCAGAGTACAGGGCAGCCATAGGAATCAGAGACACAAGGTTAGTCATCATGGATTGGTTTTCTTTGCGGTCGTATAAACTATTCCAGCAGTCATAGCATTTGGAGCACGTCTTGACTCTGCAACAAGACGTGTTTGCAAGTAGCACCGGATATGAGGGCAGTTAGAGGGATTTCATGAATCAGGATCGTGAATCAGGTTTACGTTTCAGTGGGAGTATCTGCCGTCTACCGCTGACTTTGAAATCAGATCAGGTTCAATCAGGAGCTGGAATGTTACGCCTCCTTCTCAAAGTGAAGTCAAAATAAAGACATTCCAATGTTCACGTCGCCTACATTTTTAGCATGCTTTGTGGAAGAATCGCCGGGGAAAGTTGCCAAACATGAGTGAGGATATTAGCCAACAAGTAAGTGTATTCACTTCAGGTTGCTTTTGACTGCTCCTGCAGACGCTCTGACCGGTCCCATTGTGGAGCCGTCAGTCGTTACCGTGGTGATATGAGGCAGGAGCCAGGGTCTTATCTCTGAGGTCATCTGTTATTAAGGGCTTTAGTAACCCTGGGAGGATGGGAGAGATGAACCCTCGTGGAGAAGATATCCCTGGAATGGGTGGAATGTGTGGAAGAGAGAGAGTCCTGGCTTCATTCACACTCGGCGTGATTATGTCTCCGCGGAAAAGTCTCAGCGTTGTTTAGACTAGTGTATGTAAACAAAGCACCACACACACACACACACACACGCACACACACGCACACACACACACACACACACACACACACACAGTCTAACACATAAAGTGAAACACACACACACACACACTCCGTATTGACTAAACTGACTCAGGATCCGGAGTGGAAAAGTAATTTGTCTGAAGAGATTTCTCAGAAAGCTACCGCTTAGTGTGTGTACATGTGTGTTGGTGCATGTGTGTGTGTACATGTGTGTTGGTGCGTGTGTGTGTACATGTGTGTTGGTGGTGTGTGTGTGTGTGTGTGTGTCTAAGAGCTCCGATCACAGGCTGTCTTTGAGCAGCAGGCATTCCTCCAGTGATGTCACACACCACAGGAAAGCTTTTTACATTTTTCACATTAAAAGCCTCAGTAACTTCCTCAGATGTCCTTTAAGGACAGCAAACATCTCTTAGAATGCAAAACCGTGGAAAATTAGTTTCCTAATCTGCCTGCCTTCCTGTTTACCTATCTGTGTGTGTGTGTGTGTGTGTGTGTGTGTGTGTCTGTCAATTTTTTCCGGCCTGCCCGTATATGCTTGTTGGTTTGTGTGTATATGTGTCTGTCTGTGTGTACGTTTGCCCTTATGTCTGCATATTTGTGTGTGTGTGTGTGTGTCTACATGTGTGTGTGTGTGTGTGTGTGTATGCATGTTTGTGCATGTGGGTGTCTACTTGTGTGGTGTGTCTGTGCGTGTGTGTGCATGTTTGGGTATGGGTGTGTGCGTGTGTCTGCATATGTGGGTGTCTACATGTGTGTGTGTGTGTGTGTGTGTGTGTGTGTGTGTGTGAGTGTGTGTGTGTGTGTGTGGGTGTGTGTGTGTGTGTGT
>JAOPJO010000124.1:15889002-15900792 GCA_027123675.1 Molva macrophthalma | reverse complement strand
ACTGTCTAACCCCTACCTGCTCCTCAATGACATGGATCTGTACTGTCTAACCCCTACCTGCTCCTCAATGACATGGATCTGTACTGTCTAACCCCTACCTGCTCCTCAATGACATGGATCTGTACTGTCTAACCCCTACCTGCTCCTCAATGACATGGATCTGTACTGTCTAACCCCTACCTGCTCCTCAATGACATGGATCTGTACTGTCTAACCCCTACCTGCTCCTCAATGACATGGACCTGGATTCACTGTCTAACCCCTACCTGCTCGTTAATGACATCTGGATTCACTGTCTAACCCCTACCTGCTCGTTAATGACACAGATCTGGATTCACTGTCTAACCCCTACCTGCTCCTTAATGACACAGATCTGGATTCACTGTCTAACCCCTACCTGCTCCTCAATGACATGGATCTGAATTCACTGTGGGTCAGTTTGGATTAAAGTGTCTGGTAACTGGTAGTTAAAGTAAAATGTACTGTTGAATTTATGTTTAAAGATAAATAAAAAGTCGAATATATAGAGGCAAGCTATATAGCAACACCCTACAATCTGTCTTCCCTGTCATGACTTTAAAAAGTCGGAGTTTGGATTCAATGTTCCAGCAGGCTACCCAATCTCGTAAACCGTTAGACCCACAACTGATGTAATCCTAAACTCAGCACAATTGAGACTGTCTGTTTAGCACCTCTTTATTTAAATGAGCAGAGCGAGAGGGAGGGGGCTCTCAGCGGAGAATTAGGCATCGCTGCTGAAATGCACTTTGGATAAAACGTCTAGGCTACCTAACCACACAACAACCACACTCTTCACCGGACCCGAAACAGTAGCAAGATAGGCCTACTCACCATCGCGTCGCCTGTGTGTGTGCTACTGGGGACGAGAAATTGCTTACGTAATGTAAGTATAAATTATGGATTAGGTGTCTGATGCGTTTAGCTGTTTTAGCTCTGGGCCGAGAATAGAAACGGTTGTGTGCGGACGATTTCTTAAAGCGTGACGATCGGATCTAGCGTCTAAGGTAGGCCTAACATTAAGAATAGTTTAAAAAAAAGCTTTGCATAACAACGTTAAAATCCCATTGTCCGTTTCTTGGGTCCGTTATGAAATGTTTCATGATTCAATCGGTTTGGGTTTCTTTTGAATAGTTTTAAGCAGAAAAAAACATAAGTATCAGTATAAACTCCGTAATTAAATCATGCTTTATTAAAAAAAAAGAAAAACAAAAGAGTAAGCCTACGTAGACACACCTGCCAAAACAGGTGAGCATCTGAGCCCGGCCCGTCATGCTGAGTAATTGATAGGTCTACCACTTGACTTCAGATGTGACTTCAGACTGGTCATCCAAAGCGTTTAAGCATGCAATACTTTCAGGAAATCTTCGTTGAAAAAAATAAGAAATTAAAAAATAATACGCAGGTTAGCGCCATCTGGTGTAAATAAATCCACGGTTCACTCAAAGAAAACACCGCTTCACCGGGCTCCGTTAACATTCTTGTACAGGGTAATTCAGTCATATGAAAAAATTAGCAAAGAAGTTGAAAGAGTTCAATTAACAAAATTATTTGTGTGGCTGATTCCCGCATGTGCGATGCATTTGCCCGTACAGAATAACCAAACGGAGGGTAAATACTATAACTGCTGATAACGGCAGAAATGGACGAGTAATGGAGACCCCGAATGATAAAAACAACCAAATCTATTCAGACATATCGCTTAACATGCACCTGTTGGATGGCCATGCAAACCCCCAGCACTTGCTTGTGTTATTACGATGGCTATGCAATTTTATGTATTTATTAAAGCGCACATTTTGCGCTTCTCCTGCCGCGGTCTGTCAGAGGGGCACTCCCTGATCGGCTGCTAGTTAGCCGTAGCTCACACACATGCTGACACAACCCCCGTCTGCGGCTTCATTTACGGCTGCGATTCACAAACCAGACAGCAATTTAACGTCTACTTTTCCCTGAGATTGCCAACCCGTGCGGCGGGTTGGGTGTCTCATCATGTCTTACCTGGTGTTAAACTCTTATCCGCTCAGACTCGTCCTCTGACAGATCAGCTATGTGGGTCGACATCCATCCTGCTCAGAATGGAAGCGTCCTGTGTGTTGCCCATTGAAATGCCTGACTGCTTTAATGGGACGACCAGCTAGGAATATGATTTCATGCCCTGGGGGTGGATAACATGTCCAGAACCAGAGCTGTAACAGCAATATGTTGGATAAAATATAACAGCAGTGTGTGACTGCAATCAGAGGCAGCACAGTTAAAATGCACACACAAGATAATCATGATTGTTGCAATACTTTGTGATGATTTTTGTAACACTTTGTGATGAATTTTGTACCACGTTGTGATGATGGTTAGTGGTTAGACGTGGTAACACGGGGGTTTTGTCTGCACACAGACAAACCCCATCCCTGCTGGCTCAGGCGTCCGGCGGTGGCACTTCGTATCCGTACTTATACACCGTGAAGCCCGCCAGCCGGGCCGCCAGCGACGGCCAGGGGAACTCCTCCACCTTCCTGAAGCCCAGCCGCAGGTACAGCCGCTGGGCGTCGGCCTGCAGCATGGAGGTGTAGAGCACCAGCCGGGCAACGCCTCGGCGCGCCGCGAAGCCCAGGGCCACGCCGCACAGGGCCCCGGCCACGCCCCGCCCCCGGAAGTCCCGGCGCACCGAGATCCTCTTCAGCTCCCAGGCCCCCGGCTGGGTCACGCAGGGCAGGACCCCCACGGTTCCCACCACCACGGGGCCCGCGGGGTCCTCCGCCACCCAGAAGCACGCCACGCGGCCCGGGGTCATGTAGCTGGAGCCGATGTCCCGCAGGTCCTCACGGAGCCCCAGCCGGACGCCCCAGTCCAGGAGGAGGCCCACGGCGAGCCGGGTCCCGGACAGGAGGAGGGCGGCGGAGACCAGAGACGTCAGGACGGACCCGGACAGGACCAAGGCCCCCAGGAGGGAGGCGAGCAGGGTGAGCCGGACCCAGGTCTGGGTCAGCACGTGGAGGAACAGGCTGTTGGCTCTCTCGGTGAACCCTGCTGTGTAGAGCTCCCGCACCACGTGGTAGTCCTCGCTGCGGTACTCTCGGATCCGAACCCGGTCCATGTTCTGCCCTCGCTGGCGGGCCTGGCTGGGAGAGAGGAACACGCGTCACTAGCAGAACCAAGGCTGTGGGGCCCAGGAGCCAGACCCAGGAGCCAGACCCAGGACCGAAGCAGCTCTTGGTCTCATGTTTCAACAGGACCGACTCGTTTTAGTTTGACTGGGTTCAGTTTGAAAAGACACAGATTAATTTCCCGCCAAACGTTAAAGTGCACTCAGATTTTTATTTCATATGATGATGAATGTCAACACATTAAATAAGAATACGCTAACAAAACTCAAGAATGTCAATTCATCTTTTAAATCAGACCTGTATTTTATAGTTCTCCCAAAGGAAGAAAAAACAAAAGGTTCACATTCAGGCAGCCTCACGACGGAGCAGATGAACAGCGAGGGAGAAGTCCTTCGGTTCAGCCATGTTGAGAGCGACACGGCTGAGGAACACCAGGTGCCTTCCGAGAGGCAGTTTGAGCTACACTGAGCCTCGCTGAACACCAGGAGCCCAACGCATCCGAACCGGCTCTTTAAGAGCTTCTCTGGGCTCAGTTTAGGACACCAAAGAAGAGGAATGAAATGCAGTTACACAGCTTTATTTAAATTTGGTCAGTCACCACAAACAGAATGAATTAGAAAACATTCAGAGGGATTCAAACAATTTACAGAAATAAATATAATTGGTAATAATTATAGAAAACGTTTCTCTATATTAATGAATCGGTCACTTCTAATTAACAATAGATTTAGTTACAAATTAAGACATCTTAAAAGGGGTTGGTCTCGCTGCTTCCACAAACGCCTTGCTCGACCAAGACCAGGTTTGGGTTGGACCACGCGTTCATGAATATTAATCAATGTGCAATTATGACAAACACAACCAGCCAGCAAACCAGCTAACCCTGAGGGTTTCAATGCTGAGGGACCGTCTACCTCATCCCATCAATCCAGTTTGTGTGTGCGTCTATGAATGCAGTGTGCGTGTACGCGTACATAAGTGTGTGTGTATGCTATCCGGAAGTCTTTGATTCCCATCTAGTCCCTCTGGTCGTCCTGCTGCACGTCCAGCCGGTACTCCACCAGGCAGTAGTTGAGGATCTTGGAGAGGAACGTGGTGATGGGGATCTGCCGCGTCTCGCTGAAGCCCACGCGCCGGTAGAGGTGCTGGGCGTCCGTCATCAGCACCGAGGTGCGGAGGACCACGACGGGGAAGCCTCGCTCGCGGGCGAACGCCACCACCGTCCGGCACAGCGCCTTGCCCACGCCCATGTGGCGGTGCGAGCGTCGTACCGACATGCGCTTCAGCTGCGCGCAGCCCGGCAGCGGGCGGCCGTCCTCCTGGGCCGGCTGGCACGCCACCATGCCCACCACGCAGCCCTCGCTCTCCGCCACCCAGAAGCAGGTGTCCTTGCTGGCCAGGTAGGCGTCGGCGATGCGGCCCAGGTCCGTCTGGAGGCAGGAGTCGATGTACTTTTTGGTCATGTGACAGGCCAGCTGCCGGATGCCGGCCAGCAGCAGAGTGACCGCCAGGATGGGCAGCAGGAAGGACTTTGAGCTGGTCAGCAGGGCGCAGAACACGCACATCAGCACCATCTGCGTCAGCGGCTGTTTGAGGATGTGCATGAACGCAGAGGGCACCTGCTCGCTCATGCCCATGGTGAAGATCTCCTTCACGGCCTCCTCGTCTTCCTCGGGGTGATACTTTCGGATCCGAACGGCGTCCATGGTGAGGCGGTCGCTCCGCTAGTGATACAACAGTAGGACTCGATGTTGAAACCAGGTGGTTACCTGATGTGTACACGTACGTACTACAAACTATACATGTACACGAGCGCACCAAAGCTTTTTAAACAGTCGTGTTGAGGTTTGAACTAATAACAGCGCCAAGCTGAGGTTGCATGGCGCCACTCAATAAAAAAAAAAGCTAAGTATGAAGTAATCATAATAATAAGAATAAAAAATAAATTAAAAAAAATAACAAGTCATACATAACATTTCTAACGTTCAAAATTGTCTATTTTTATAACTACATCTAATTGAAATGGCAAGCTCGGGAATAGCAACAACACAGCTGACATGCTTCTAGCTCTACATAGAAGCGACCGTATTTACATCTTGAATCAATACATAAATACTCTGTGATATGTAAAGCCAACATTTTTCATGATGCCCTCGAACTAGAAAAAGGGGCTAATTGATTGTTGGTGGATTAGTTAATTTGCGATATAATTAGTCAGGTGAAGTGATGTGGTTCTCCTTCAGGGAGAGTACGACCCTGGGTGACCCCATGTCTTGTCTGCTCACTACCGCCGACGGTGAACGAAATCACCGTGAAGACTATAGACCAATACACCCTCAAGAAAAGCAGAAGTTACGCAAATATAATAAGGGAATGCACATGTAAACCCACGCCTCCGTTAAATACTGTATTCAACGTGTCAATCATAAACATACATGTTGTTCAAGATGGCTAGTAAAGACGTCATATGTCTGAGACTCTCTTTAAGTCGTTTGAGAAGAAGCCAAAAAGAGAGAACTAATAACGGTACTCACAACTAATTCCAGATAAAGACCAGCTTTTCTTTGCACAGCAAAATCTAACCTACATCCGGAAGAGAGTTCCGTACTTGTTCTCTACTGCTGAACCTACTGGTCGCTGATTGGCTCTCCTGGAGAGGGACGGTGTGATTGGTCGAAAATGAACGCAATGCCTTTTGGAATTTGTAGTTCAGGTACGCCTAAAAATATTAATCCAATAGATGTTTCAGTATTTAGGACGCTAAATGCCGACTTAACATGAACATATAAAAGTGACATTTACACCCGAAGTCTTCCTCTCTCTCTACATATATATATTATTTTTTATATAAATAAAACAAATATTAATTGTTCCACGTATTGCTGAGCCCAGACATATTATTTAATGGCATTTCCTCCTCAATCTAGATTTTAGCTGATGAGTTTCATACATCATGTTTTTGTTGTGACATGTCTATATTCAAAATTCAAAAGAGAATCAAATAAAGAACAATAAATAATTTTTTCAGAGAACAACAAACCTTGTAAAAACTTGATACAATCGTTGGTGATCATATTCACATTTGAATCACAATGATAAAATCATGAGAAAAAGGAGAAAATAACAAAGACTGGAGAGAACGCTAGGTCAGTCGGAGCAGAAGCTACTCCCGTTTCATGTCGACATCACTGTTGACACAACAAGCATCCGGTGTAGTCATCCCGCACACGAGGGACAGGTGTGCAAATAAGAGCACAACGATACTTGCATTGGATAGCGGTTCTCAGTTTGTCTGTGGACACTGTACCTGTCCCTTTCAAATCAACCATAAACAAATACTACCCAAATCGATGTGCCCAAAAACACCTCTACGCAACTCAGAGACTGTAAAAATAATTTATTGTTTGCTCAAACAAAATGCCCTGATTCCAGACATAACATGATTACAAATATATTCCCTTTTTTGTGGAGAAAGATTTCAGCTACAAAGATAGTAAAATGTTAGAAGTAAAATCTCTTATTTTAACATTGCGTTCTGTTTGTGCAAAACAAGATCTTTACGTTCACCTTCCTGCCCAACCTTCACTGTGAGCAGAACTCATTACAATTCTTCTGCTAAAATGTTCCAGTTTGGGTTGCCAGGTCTGCTCACCCAGTTTGGGTGGCCAGGTTTGCCTAGCCCAGGTTGATATCTCCAGCGAACATAGTAATGAGCAGTATTATTGTAAATCCGCTGAGGAGCCCTAAGTTCTGGATAAAGAAGAAGATCATTTTTGTAGAAGTCTTTTCTTGGGCCACCATTATGCTGTTCATCTCTGGGAACTGAAAGACAAAATGGGGGAAAAAAGGTTTGTCATCGTGGGTCATCTGTTCTGTCAGAGGCACCAAGACAAGGGGAGCTGTTGTTCTGTGTTAATAAATACGCAGAAGAGAAATTTGTCTGGAACTTGAGGCGTTAGTTGTTGGACTGTATTTTTTCGGCTTAGGATGCCCAATGTTTGCAATCTACCTGTAGTAGACACCCTTGAGCAAGATGCCTTAACCCTTATCTACTCATGAATTAATGTGTGTATCTAAAAATAATCTTAAAATAAGCCACAGGAAGTGAAGCAGAAACCCGCAGGAAGTGAGGCAGAAAAAGAGGCAGAAACACACAGGAAGTGAAGAAGGAACCCAAAGGCAGTGAAGCAGAAATCCACAGGAAGTGAAGCAGAAACCCGCAGGAAGTAAGGCAGAAACACACAGGAAGTGACAAAGGAACCCACAGGAGCTGAGGCAGAAAACCACAGGAAGAGAGGCCGGAACCCAAAGGAAGGGAAGCAGAAACCAACAGGAAGTGAGGCAGGAAACCACAGGAAGAGAGGCAGGAACACACAGGAAGTGTAAGGCAGGAACTCACCATGTCAGCCAGGGCGATGTACAGGAACATTCCGCCGGCGATGGCGAAGATGGCGTTGGGGGCGAAGCTGCTGCCGACCAGGATGCCGAAGGCCAGGCCCACGTAGCAGGACATAGCGGACAGCAGGTTGAAGAAGATGGCCTGAGGGATGGACATCCCGGAGTTCAGCAGGATCACAAAGTCCCCTGCGGAGGAGAGAGAGTGGTATAAGGGGAAACGTTGAAGTGGAAACACATTTTATTCACACGGTCACATTGTCTTACGGTCTTTATTATACAGAAATAGAGTGACGCTGGGGGTGTGTGTGTGTTTCGACAAGTCATCCTGTAGTTTGAGTTTTACTATTCAGCAGATGAATGCCATTAAGGAGCAGGTCGTACCCACCCTGAATCCGACATCCTAACCACAAACCATTTCTAACTCGTGGTGTGAGCGATCACCCCCGGTGGGGTCAAACGATGGGGCGCCCCCCCCCCCCCCCACTCACCGAGCTCATGAGGGAACTCCTCGCAGACGATGGCGATGGAGGTGCTGAACCCCGTCAGCACGGACACGGTGAAGGACGCCCCGATGGCCAGGCCGTCGATGAAGTTGTGCAGCGCGTCGCTGAGCGTTATCATCCAGGCCAGCGTCTTGATGTCGGAGATCCGCTGACCGCGCAGCCAATGGCACGCCAGGCCCGACCCGGCCACTTCCTGTTTCGGTGGGAGAGAGAGAGAGGAGGTGTCGAGGCTGGTGGATACTTCTGCGTCAAATAGACGAGGCAGGAACTCTGGGGGTCTCTAGGTCGTTCGCCCGCCTTGCCCGCCCTAGCGGTCGCCGTGGGTTACGCCCACCTCGCTCAAGATTTTAAGAGCGCGAGTAGTTTGTGCGACACACCGTCTTCACGTTATAAAGATCGCCAGGTGTCACTCAATTTGTGGCGAGAACTCCTTTTGGCGGTCAAGGCGCAAAATCGCCAACGCAGAACCATAAAAGCAAAAAGACACTCGACAACCAATTAAATTCAGCCATGCGAGACGGGTGCATCATCCAGTCTTCACGGTGCTATAGGTTTAACCCAGAGTAAAGTCACCGTCATGATAAACCTAAAACAAACACAGCAGAGGTAGCCAGGGATTTTATTTGTTGGGATATGGCGCCATCTAGTGGCTCAGAATAAAACCACATGCCCCAAACATGCGCGATAGAAAGCCCGCCCTATCGATTTGTCCCAATGACGTTGTTTTCTGACCTACACTCCTACTGAAGTCACTATCTGAGCCAGCTTGAACAGAAGCATGTGCTAAATAAACACATGTTAATCTGAACACACATATGTACACGTGATCAAAATAAATAGACACAATCCCACCAGCTGAGGATTCTTTGACCACGGATTTACATTTCCCCACATAATACTTTTGTATATGTATATACAATACATGATTACTTAAATATAAGTGTATTTCCATGGCCAGCCCTCCCTCCCCCATAACCATCTGTTGGATGGCAGTGGATACAAACGGCAGGAGCTAACGATGCTAGGAGGTGCGAGGGAGGGCCCCTGCCTCCCCTCCCCACTATCAGCCGCACAACACAGGGGGTCTTTGTGTCAGGCCCGTCCAGGACAATCCCAGCATTTGTGTGAGCGAGGGGCCGGGCTCTGGTTTCGTCCGCCGGGGGCCCGCAGACACACCGACGGGTCGTGTTTGTTTAGAACATTGATCCCCCGCGGAGCAGGGCTGCGTGACCGGGGAGACGTTAAACATTAACGCTGTTTATGTAGCGATCTGCTGGCGCTGATAGCGGCTGATTGGGTATTAATGCGTTACCTGGCAAACAAACATAAACAACATACAACTCGCGCGCTCTCTGCCCTGCCGCTTTGCGCTTTGAATGTAAATCGCTGACCTCTGAACTCTGTGATGGGGTCCCTCCGGCACGATCAGACGGATCGTTGTTGTCGGCGGGCGATCAAGATTGAGGACGAGAGTGCGACTGAAAGGCGGCTTCCTGTTGAAGGACAGGGCTGCAACCTGCCAGCGCCAAGTCGGTCCAAGGTTGTATTCCCTCCCTAATGAGGTGATAGTGCCCGCTCACGGGGGTATAAACGCTCTAATCTTCTCAATGTGTGGTTCTCGATAAATCCTCGCGTTACACGACTGAAATCCCCGGTGGCATCCTGAGTGGCTCCCGGCTGGCAGGCTGATAAGGGGTCTCGTTGGAACGCTCAAAGTTCAATACTTTAGATAAGCTTGACTTTCAGACTTTTAAACATTTGGATATAAATGATGTCGATATGTACTGACCTCACTTCCTGCAGCCCCACAACTTCCTCTAACACGTCACTCGTCACTCAACATTCAAACAGCTAAAGGCCTTTCCTTCGCTTCTGTAAGATTTCCTGCTCCCCAAGACGAATTGCACACTGCGATTCGTCTGGAACCTCTCTGTTCATTTTAGATGTCCAAAGGGCGTCACCAACGGACGCAGAACAAACAGCCTCTGGATGCAATTGGACGGGCCTACAACCAATCACAGCAAAGAAACGGGTGATGCAGCACCGAGCGACGGAAAGATTACATCTTTCCTCTCAAGTGCGTCTCAAGTGCTGTTCTTCTTTTAGTGAAAATATACCGTCCGGTTCGTTTAATACCGTCTCGATAGCGTACACAGCAGACCGTTGTACTGCAGCGGCAGCCATCTTTGTTGTTGTTGAAATGCCTCTACGGCGCGCCTGCACCGTCATTGTATTTATCCCGCCTCAGGGTAGATAAACGTTGTGATTGGTCGGTCTATGTCGTACCGGGCAGAACAAACGCCAAACCTTATCTGCAGATCAAATGAAACACGAGCTTGCAAGTTCGTCTGGTTCCCCGGCTGGGGCTCCCCGGGGCCCGAGCCCAGCGGCGCGGACCCTAGGGGTACCTGGTGGGAGGGCGCGTCCAGGTGTCCCTCCGGGGTCTGGGCGGTCTTCTCCAGGGCCACGGTGCTGATGCTGGTCAGGATCACGCAGTCCCTCTTCTCCGCCAGCTCCCCGTTGGGCAGCCCCCCGTCCTGGGACAGGCCGCCGGCCTGGGACAGGCCGCCGGCCGCGAAGTGGCTGTGGCCGTGCTGCACCGGAGGAGAGGGGTCACATGATCAGTAGTACAGGTCACATGATCACCGTCCCGTAGTACAGGGAGGAGCTTAACCAGGTCACTTATACAATGATACAATGCTTGGTTTGAATACTGGGCGAATGCTGGGTTATTTATATCTATTACTTGATTAAAGATCAAATGATTTATATAAACGTAATTGACTTCCCTACCAGTCACTGGTGCTGATGAGGTGGATTGTTTTAATGGTCAATGGACTGCATTTACGTAGCGCTTTTTAACACTTAAAGTGCTTCACAATTATTGCCTATATTCAGCCAAATATTCATACACACTCATACACACATATACACACAGATTCATACACACTCATACACACATATACACACAGATTCATACACACATTCATACACACGTTCACACGCAGACGGCGATGTCAACCACGGCAGCTCGTCTGGAGCAGTTTAGGGCTAGGTGTCTTGCTCAGGGACACCTAACTATTATCTCTAGTTAACTCTACTATAACTCTATTATTATCTACTAGGAGGAGCCGGGGATCAAACCAGCAACCCGCTCTACCTCCTGAGCCACTTTGCCCCCTGAAGGGATTGCCCAAAGTGGTGGATAATAACGGATCATTCGCTGCTCTCCGGCGTTGTATTTCAGCCTCAGAAGATCTCCCCGCTCTAGAACCAGAAGCATCCTCCGGCGTCGGTCGGCCATGTTTATTACCGTTAATCACAGTTCATTAGCCCTCAATATCACATCATGCCTTATCTCAATGTCCTACTGCCGCGTATTACTGAACGCACCGAGATACCGCCGCAGAACAGGAGCAAATCGGTGATGGAGTCAGGCGGTTTCCATGACCTGTTTAGATATCTGCTCATATGAACAACGTATTTATGGACATTGTCCATAATGCCGAGGCTGAGATCAGCAGAGGCCTTCATATCCAAAGGGCCTTGCAGTGAATTGAGATCCATGTCATTCGGGAGCCGGTAGGGGTCTGTAAGACTGCAGACACTGGGGCTCGAACCCAGGACCTTTCGGCTGGGAGTCCAATTCCCCAGTCAGTACTCCAGCCTTCCTTCGTCCAAAACACACTGCACTGCACTGCACTGCACTGCACTGCACTGCACTGCACTGCACTGCACTGCACTGCACTGCACTGCACTGCACTGCA
>JAOPJO010000124.1:15754285-15770106 GCA_027123675.1 Molva macrophthalma | reverse complement strand
AGCAGGAGTGATTTGATGTCCTTAAGGAGCAGGAGTGATTTGATGTCCTTAAGGAGCAGGAGTGATTTGATGTCCTTAAGGAGCAGGAGTGATTTGATGTCCTTGTCTTCTCTGAGAAAGCGTTCTCAGGTGCTGGAGGACTCAGTGATGAGACCTCCTAAGTGTGTTCCTGGGTGTGTGTGTTCCAGACGGGGTGCCTGGAGCAGCAGTTCTTCCTGCCCGACCGGGTCCTCTGTCTGCACAGCCGCTGGAAAGTTCTGTACGCGGGCCTGGCTAACGGAACCGTGGCCACCTTCAACCTCAAGGTCAGAACCCTTCACCCCCTCACACCTCACCCCCGGGTCACACCTCACCCCCTCACCACCTAAATCGCAGTACATATGGTCTCAGCACTCAAAAACAATAGAATATCCTCTCGTGAAGTTCCTGCTGATTCCTGGCCCTAAACAGATCGTGGATGTGATATATATTAATAACATAACATCTCGTTCCTGCAGACCAACAGACCCATGGAGGTGTTTGAGTGCCACGGGCCCCGGGCCGTCAGCTGTCTGTCCTCGGCCCAGGAGGGGGCCCGCAAGGTGCTCCTGGTGGGCTCCTACGACAGCACCATCAGCGTGCGTGACGCCAGGAACGGCCTGCTGCTCCGCACCCTGGAGGGCCACACCAAGACGGTGCTCTGCATGAAGGTCAGGGGTCACTTCCTGTTCTGCTCTCTCTCTCTCTCTCTCTCTCTCTCTCTCTCTCTCTCTCTCTCTCTCTCTCTCTCACAACAAAGGAAGAAGAGAAATGTAGGTCTAGAAAAAGAAAGATACAAAATACTGATAAATATCTAGCGATCTCCCGCGTTGCCAAAGCAGTTCAACATCTCTGTAATCATTTGGAAATCCGTCGGTCATTCTCCCCAGGTGGTGAATGACCTGGTGTTCAGCGGCTCCAGCGATCATTCCGTGCACGCGCACAACATCCATGTGAGTACCCACCATACCGCCGCCCTACTTCCTGTCTGTGGCCAGCATGACCCCTGACCTCCTGACCCCTGTGCGTTCCAGACGGGGGAGCTGGTGAGGATCTACAAAGGTCACAGCCATGCGGTGACGGTGGTGGCCATCTTGGGGAAGGTGATGCTGACGGCCAGCCTGGACAAACTGGTCAGGGTCTACGAACTACAGGTAGGTCTCTCTTCCTGGTCTCACGCTGTCTTTAGTTGGACTGTCCATCCCCCTGTCTCCTTAGTTCAACTGTCTCTCTCTTCAGATGAACTGTCTCTCTCTTCAGATGAACTGTCTCTCTCTTTAGATGAACTGTCTCTCTCTTTAGATGAACTGTCTCTCTCTTCAGATGAACTGTCTCTTCAGATGAACTGTCTCTTTAGTTGGATTGTCCATCTCCCTCTCCTTAGTTCAACTGTCTCTCTCCTCAGTTGAACTATCTCTCTCTTCAGATGAACTGTCTCTCTTATTAGATGAACACTCTCTCTTTAGTTTTTCTCTCCTTTTAACGGTCTCCGCATTCAATGTAAATTGCTTTATTGGCATGACATATCGCCAGACTATAAATAGAACATTGAAATATAATAATAATTAATACAAATGTTTTATTTGTTGCTGGTCTCATTCTGTCTTGTTGAACCAGTGTTAATCCTAAACACAAACTGTTTGTATGAATAAGAGAACATTGGCTTCTGTAAGGTAGTTTGCACAGGCTATCTGTTCTGATGAGTAATACCCCCCCCCCCAGTCACATGACCGCCTGCAGGTCTACGGAGGACACAAGGACATGGTGATGTGTATGACCATTCACAAGAGCATGGTGAGACACACATACACACACCCTGTATAACACATAACATGTTATACTGTCATTAAATGTCATCTAATTCCCTTTTGGTCTGTGTATAACAAACGTATTATATTGGATATGAGTGTTTCATTATTTGTTTTGTATTTCACATTGTTATTAATGGCAGCATAATGAGAGACGGGTGCAGGTGTGAATCTAAGTAGTGACCTTTGACCTGTGTTGTGTGTTTCAGATCTACACAGGATGCTACGACGGCAGTGTTCAGGCCGTCAAACTGAACCTCCTTCAGAACTACCGCTGCATGGTGAGGGGGTTAGCCTAGCTGCTCAGTACTTTCTGGCTCATCTCAGGTTAGCTACGTCAGGTTAGCCGGGTCAGTTAGCTAGTCAGTTAAAATATAATTTCAGGTTAGCTCGTCAGTTTAACAGGGTCAGTTAGCTCGTCAGTGAGCAACGTCAGGTGAGACAGGTCAGGTTAGCCGTTAGCTTAGCCGTTAGCTTAGCGGTGAGCGGTGACTCGGCATGGTTTTTCTCCCCGTCTGTCTGCAGTGGCACGGCTGCTCTCTGATCTTCGGCGTGCGGGAGCACCTGGAGCAGCACCTGGCCGACACCCACGCCCACCCCAGCTTCCAGACCCTCAAGTGCCGCTGGAGGAACTGCGACGAGTTCTTCTGCGTGCGCAACGGCTCCAAACAGGTAACAAACGCCCTTCTCACGGTACTGCAGCTTTAAATGCTATTCCTAAACGGTACTGCAGCTTTAAATGCTATTCCTTTCACCGTAGGGGTGGGATGATGGTAAATGGTTAGAGAGGTTGTAGGTTTGATGCTGAGTGTCTGCAGTCTAACACCCGTTAGCATGATGCCCCCTAGTCTCCCTACCTGCTCCTTAATGGCGCGTATCTGGATTCACTGTTCTTCTACAATAAAAGCGTGATTGGTGACTAAACGGTAATGTTTCTCTCGTCATCTCCGACACTTACAACACAGGAACGAGGTTGGGAATGGAGCCGTCCCTTAAAGGAGTAGTAGGCGATATTTCTGTCAAATAATGAAGTACAATTTATCAAATTATTTATAGCATACCAGCGGCTATATGTAAATCCAATATTCTTCGAAAAAATGACTTGATTCTATGAGTGCCTTATGATGTGACAGCCTACTATGGTGTAGTCAAGAAAAACCATCAGCCGAAAGAAAAACAAAACAGGGCTAGTTTTGTAGCTACCAATCAGGAAAATTCGCTACACAGTCATGTTCCTGGTTGCTCTCCTCCGCCCCGCTACACTGATATGCTCGGGCATGATTGGACATCGTCTGGTGGGAGGGTCTTAGGGCAGGGCAAAGTTTTGTCTTGCCTTCAAATTCTTGTCCATTAGTGGAAGTCCTCTAAATCCTGTCTACTGCTCCTTTAAATGTTTTCCCAGTAACTGATGATGTGAGTGCACTGAAGGGGAGGGGAATAGCGACCTGGACCCTCTGCTAGGCTCAGGTTTTTGGTCTAGACAGTAATGGTCTTGACTGGGTCCGATGTTGAATATTGTTTTCTTCTTTTCCAGGGAATTGTGACGCACATGCAGAAACACGTCGAGGAGTTGGTCAAGTCTGACACATGAGTCCTCCTGCGCCCCTGGTCGCTAGGCGTGGGGCCCCCTAGATACCTCCCATATTGGGGGGAGGGACTAGTGGTTGGTCTCCACCCCCCCCCTCCACCGAGGCTGAGTTGGTCGAGTCCATCCAAAATGTCCGCCGTTGGAATCCAACTGAAGGAAGTCCTCGGTTTCCTTTTTCTATCGATAATTTCCGATGTATTCACATTAACCTCTCTCTCTCTCTCTCTCTCTCTCTCTCTCTCTCTCTCTCTCTCTCTCTCTCTCTCTCTCTCTCTCTCTCTCTCCACCTGAACTCCAATGACCCTTTCTCTTCCTCACTGACCAAATAAGACAAGGAAACACTAGACTTTTTTCCCTCTAAGTGAAGAAACTCGGGTGGTGTCTGTGTGTGGAGGTGGAGGAGGGGTGGTGGTCGCTCGGCTTCCGGGGAATAACTGCCAAAACAGAAACAGCACCTTTTTGGGTTTTTAAAAAAAACGTGGGTTTGCTTCCCGATGGCATGGGGTCAACAGATGGTTTTATTGTTTGTGTTAAGAGTGCAGTTATGATTTGTTAACCTGAGCAACATTTAGTTCATTGTTATTTATTTATTTTTGCATTTTAGTCTGAAGAACACTTTCCTGTACTCTGGCCAGGTTAGCAAAGTTAGCTTTGGAAGTGCCTGAAACATTTGTCAGGTTTTTCTACGGAGAATTTTTCTCTTTGGTCGGTTTTAATTGCGTTTACGTTCTCTTTTTTTTTTTTTTAAAGATATTCGTTGAACTCTAACTTTGATGACAGATTAACTTTCATTTCGATTTTTTTCCGCTAACGTGTTTCGTGTTCGTTAGCAGATTTTGGCGGTGACGACTTTGTGTTGCGAGATGGTACCATAATGGTAAAGGGAGGTCGGTGAGCTTGGAACGGAAAAATGCCAATTTAATGATTAACGTTTGCCGTGTTTGAATGTCGAGACGTGTGTGTGTGTGTTGCGCGTGCGTTCTGCCTACCTTTTGTGCGTGTGCGCGTGTTTGATTGCGTTTCGGTTTTTTTTTTTGAAGCTCTTACGCAAGAGTGTTTTTTCTTTGTTTCCTGAATGAGTGATTTTTATATTGACGTAGTTTCCTTCACTGAACTCTACGTTTTTTCACGATGACGGAGCATCGAGTAGAATTCAGGGGAGCCGTCGGCCCCGCCCCTTGTGAAGGTTTTGTAGTTTTAATTTTTTTTTTTTAAAGGAGGCATTCGCGTGGAGGTGAAGGGATGGATTTAAGGAGGTGTTTGAGGAGGTTAAGCGATTTTGAAAGACTAAGATTTAAGATTCATCTACCATGCCATACCTCACCCCTCTAATATTTAACAAACATTTAACACTTTCACACCGCCCTGGTCGCGGAAATCCGGTGCGTTTTTTTTGTTTGTTTTGTTTTGTCGTAGTTTTGTTTCAAGTTTCGTTTTTAAACACACACAAAGCTTTGCGTGAGGTCCCCAGGCCCCGTGTCGCCGCAGCGAGCTCTCCGCCCGCGCCGCGGCGGGGTCTGAAGGGTTTGCTCTCGGGCTTCTGGTTCTAGCGTTCCGGGGGACGCACCTTATCCCCCCCGACCCACGCCAGGCACACCCCCGTTTCTTCCCACGCGCTTCGAGCTCCCCTCGGAGCCCGTGAAACGACCTGTAACGGATATTTTTTTAAACAGATTTCAAATCTAAAAACAAAGGTTATTAAAAAAAACAACATGTTGCAACATCACAACCCCGGCGTGAACGAGCCCTTTCTTCTGCCTGTCCCGGCGACGTGGCGCCACCGCGCAGACGCCGCAGATCTCCTCCAGAGACACGCAGACAAGACACTGGCCTGCTTCAGCCACACACAAACTTTGACCCGGTGCAGCACTCAGTCCGAATACCATGTCGTTCTTTATTGGGTTTAAAAACTGTTCGAAAAAGGCAGTACACACTGATTTGACCAAAGCTTTAATGGAAACACCCGCAGAACATCTCAAGTTCAACCTGCTGGCCACATTCATTCAGATGATGGATCACCGATGGCTAACGGATCACTAGCGAAGCGAGGAGGCGCGGCGGAGGTTTGAGTGTGTTTAATGCCTGAGAGGAACAAAGAAGAGGACTATCAGCAGACTGGTGTGTAGGTGATTCCAAGAGGAAGAGGAGGGAGGCGGGGGAAGTGACGAAGACGAAGGTAGTATTAGAAGTAGTAGTTGTTGCCAGCTCAGGCCCCAGGGAGGTAAGACAGGAAGTGATGTCGGACCTAACGGGTAAAGGGCCGGGCCTTCTGGTCCCCCGCGGAGAGAAGGTCGGGTGGAGGCGATGGCGGCTTCCTAGGCGTACATGGTCAGCTGGAGCCACTGTGCACACAGAGGGGACGTGAACACGGCGACCACGTGAGTCGCGCAGGTGTCAGCGGCACAACGCCAGCCCTCATACCGGGCGGGGAGGCCAAGCTAGCTAGCTAGCTAGCCTCCAACCGGGTCTAGGAACACATGAATCACTCCACACCTGGGAAGGGCTCGTATTTAAGTCCTGTTTATATTGTGTACGAATGTATGTCCCCTATTAGCTGGCTTAATCTAAAGCAGGAGTCAAAACATTGCAAGACAACTGTCCACCGTTGGTTTAAAGGGGTGATGTTACGCCACCAGGTGTGAGTGTGATGAGCCATTACAAGCCGTTTGAAAAGCTGCCTTTTCCTGTGTTCTAGTGACATCACAAGTGGGACAACACCTGGTGGCATAATATCACCCCTTTAAAGGGCCCCTATTTTACTTCCAATTGTGATGTTGATTAGCCATTACAAGCCAGAACCTATCCCTTTGGGGACATCACAGGTGGGAGTGTCCTCCCAGATGTATGATAGATCGATCCACCAGTGGACTGAACCAACGCCACACCTGGTGGTGAAATGAGGGCCCTTTAAAAGGATAGTGTTGTATTACTTACCCAGTATAGCTACTGTGGTTAGTGTCTAAATTAAAGACCTTGCTAATTTAGCTACATGTAAAGGATATATTGGACTGGACAGCCATACATGGCTGAAGAGCATCTCCAGCCAATGAGGAGAGAGGAAAGGGTTCGAGGTGGGCCTTACCTCCAGAGCGCTGAGTCGGATCGATCCATCTCCGTCCTGATCGAATGCCTGGAAAGCTCCTGGGACAAAACCACACAACTCACAACTAGGGCTTGGAACAAATGACCCTTAGGGGTGCTTAGTCCAGGACCGTCGTCCTAGCGAATAATAGATAACCGTGGCTAATTGTAGCCTCTCAACTGTCAAAAAGTAAATTCAATTTAAATCAGTCTGAACTGGCCTCAGTAACATGTAGCTGGGTTGGCTCTCCTGCCTTTACCCATCATTAGATACATTCAGATTAACCCTTTACCCATCATTAGATACATTCAGCTTAACCCTTTACCCATCAATAGATTTCTGGATATTCAGTTGCTAGATTACATTCAGATTATTTAGTTACTTTCAGATTACCAGATTACATTCAGGTTACTAAATTACATTCTGATTACTAGAATACATTCTGATTACTTAGTTACTTTCAGATTACTAGATTACATTCACAATACCAGATTACATTCGGATTACTTAGTTACTTTTGGATTACTAGAGTACATTTAGATTACATTATTCAGTTCCCCAGCATTAGATGACATTCAGGTGACTTACTGAACATGGCCTCCAGGCGCACCAGGCAGCTGATGAAACTGTCAAAGTCGATGTTCATGCTCTCGTTGGCGTAGCGCATGGTGATGATGTCATAGAGCTGGTTGTTGAGACGGTAGCCTGGATGGGACAAAAAACACATGACTGTACACCGACGAGAACACACGAGGAGTTCACGGGTTGGTTAAAGTCTGCTGAGGCGGGCAACCAATCATTGAGCAGAACATTCTAGGACTACGAAAAGTCTTAAAAGTTTAACTTGAGTAAAAAATAAATGTCCGCTGTGACAGAAGATGACTCAGATCGGAATGATAAAGCTACGGCACGATGCTAATATTTTAATTAAACAGATCAGTGGTGTGTTTACCGGCATCGTTGACGGCATTCCTCATCTCGTAGCTGCTGATGCTTCCAGACTGGTCCACGCTGTAGTGCTTAAAGATCCCCTGGGAAGAATGACTGGAGTTAAAACACACTGGAACCATATCCATAGAAACACACACACGTTACACCATACTGAACTGTAGCTAAATGTAGCATTTAGCTGTTCTCAACTCAAACATAAAACGTAACACATCCATCATTAAAAGTACTGTTTTCTTGACCACTTTTGAAACGTATGAAAGTGCAAAAGAGATGTCCGACCTGCCACTGTTTGACCTTGTTCCACAGGTGTCTGAACTCCTGGAGGTTTAGCCGACCGGTCCCGTCCATCTGGTGTGGGCAGTTAAGACCACTTACCCTCTGGGGACAAGGTTCACACACTCCGTACAAACAGTTACCACACAGACTGTGAGGACCATTTTCACACTCTCACTAGTGTGGACGAGAGACATTGTGAGGGCCAGGTTCACAGACTGCTTACAAAACACACCAAGTCACCGGTGAGGACCACACACTGCTTACAAATACAGGGTCACTTGTGAGGACTACAGACATTGTGAGGACCTGGTACACACACTACATACAAACACAGCAAGTCACAAGAGAGAACCAAGTCCTGCCGGTCCATACAACCACACACACACACTTTGACGTTTAACGAGGTACTAGCGGGGCAGACAAATGGATGTTACTTTAAGTTCCGTTTTGGAGAGAGGTTCTAGTGTGCAGCGTAGACCAAGCAGGTTGTGTAGCACAACGGGCCAGATGCTCTCCTTATGAAGGATACGTCCATCAGAGCGATCATGCTCCGGCACGTCTCCAGACTGAAGCCCTCTGTGTTCAGCTCCTGGTCTAGAGAGAGAAAGAGAGGATCACTTTTAATTGGACGCCATTCAAGAGAACACCCTTCAAGGTTGAAGGTCCGTGTAGGTGTGGACTTACTCTTGGAGACGACTTTGTTGAGCACGTTCTTCAGCTCGTTGGCTGTGATTTCCATTTCCTGGGAGATACAGGGGGATTCAGACCACAAACACTTGTGTTGGTTTACAACAACAGCACTTACACAGACCGGGACACAGAGACTCACGCAGACACATAGACAGCCTTCACTCACGTCTCCGGCTATCTCCTGAAAAATCGTCCGGAACTTCTGATCCTCTTCGCTCTCGTCGCCAACCGCAGAGGCAGGAGCCGGCTGGAGAGGAGAGAGTTGGAGAGAAGATAGAGAGGGGGGAAACGGATATGAGAGAGGAGAGAAGGTAGATGAAAGAGAAGAGAAGATAGAGATAATATAGAGATGAGAGAGTAGAGAAGATAGAGATGAAACCGAGATAGGAGAGAGATGAAACATGAGGTTAAATAGAAGGAGATGAAACAGAGGACATAGATGAAACATAAGAAATAAAACAAGAGAAAGATTAAACAAGATAGAGATTAAACAGATAAGTTAGGGATGAAACAAGGGATGAAAGAGATAAGATGGAGATGAAACAGATAAGAGGGAGACAAAGCAGAGATAAATTAGTGATGAAAGAGCAATAGGAGAGATCAAAGAGAAGAGAGATAAAACCGAGAAAAACGATGAAACAGAACGTAGAGAAACCAGGAAACAGGGTTTCATAATGGCTGTTTATGATTGGTTTGAATCAGTGCCGGTGCTGGCTCAAGTGATGTCACCTGGCACCAATGTGAGCAATCAACAGCACAGCATCAACAAGATTCGGCTAGCATGGAGCAGATTCACGTAGCGGCCATTTCGCATTCAGTTCCCAGAACCAGCTTAAGTTTGGAACCAAGATGGCCGCTATGTGAATGAGGCCCACAGGTGGTCAAGGTTCATTTATGAATGGGTCAACCCTTACCACTGGATGGTCCGCTTCGATCCTGTTCTCTATCTCCCTGGAAACCAATGAAGAGCAGTCACCACGGCAGCAAGGGCAAAGCCTACCAACGCATTAAGACCATGACCCTGTCCGACTGTCTCATCACCACAACAACAACAACAACATCCAAACAACAAGTGAGTGGTACAGATGTTCAACCATAACTTGGGTTTAAAATGTTGAACTAATGTGGGGGTAGACCAATTGAATGAATGGTGAACTACTGAACAGGGCTTAGGGTCCCATACATCAGTGTGTTAGAAGTCAAGTGGGACCGCTAAGTCTTACCCTGTCTCCGTGTGCTGGGGAGAGAAGGGTTAGCGTGATACCACCTGATGTTCCGTCCTTGGAGATATTCGTTTTTTTGATTTGCTTCTTGATTGCAGAAGGTCTTGATTTCTTGTTGTATTGGATCAGGGCTTGGGGAAGTTTATGCTGTTGTCGTTATGTATATTGGCTAGGGACAACTTGGGGAAAATCCAAAAACTCTCAAATCTAATATAGCCTCCTAACTAGGGGTCAGATTAGTGGCCTAGGCAGGTTCAAAACTGACTTTCTATCCAGTAAAAAAAAGATCTAGTTAGGATTTAGTTGATAGTGGAATAGCGTGTGGTGGACATTCGTCGGCAGTTCTAGAGACAAGCTAGCTTGAGACTGGTCTTGGAAGTCCTCTTGTTCTCTGTCCAGGAAAGGTGTGGCTGATGTCTGATGTTTAGTATACTGAAAGGAAATGTTTACCGGAGCGTGCAAACATCTGTAGCCGCTTGCTCTAAAAAAGATTCCATAACCGCTTCGAACTGTGGCCGATTTCTTCCAGCTCTACAAATCAAATCGCTGTTAAAATTGTTTGCCCTTGAGTGTTTTTTATCCCCTCCAAATAAACAACAAACCATACCCAAACACAACACACTTATAAAACACTCTATGAAACATTCTGTACAATGCAATTTATCATGAAGAATAGAGTATCATCTGCAAATCTAAGTAGTTGTCAGGCTAAAATTACAGTTAACCAACAAAAACAGGGCTGGGTATCATTGTAGTATTTTTACCGTGGTTCCTAATGCATACTCCTAGTTTGGAGAAGGTTATTAAACCTTTGAAATCAATTTAAATTGGTACATTTCAACCTATTTTGCCTAGTGCATTATTGCTGTCCAGTTAAAATCTTGATGCATTTTCTTAAGGAAATCTTCTATAGGAATCATGCATGATGCATATTCACATGGCAAACCAACATGTACCCTCAGGTTAAATAAAAACTGTTTATGACCTGAAATTTTTTATTGTAGAATGGGTTCAGTGTCATACCAGCAAGATATTCTATGATGCCCAGCCCTGCAAATAAACCAATAACATAAAGATGATTATTTTTATTTTTTTTTAAAAGATGATTATTAAACACAGACTTACAGTACAGTAACCCAGGGTATCCCAGGGTAATTCACTATATCCTTGAACAATTTTGCTGATTTCCTTCACCAACTAGGCTCAGCTCTGTGGCTAGGCTCAGCTCTGTGGCTAGGCTCTGTGGCTAGGCTCAGCTCTGTGGCTAGGCTCAGCTCTGTGGCTAGGCTCAGCTCTGTGGCTCGGCTCTGTGGCTAGGCTCAGCCCTGTGGCTAGGCTCAGCCCTGTGGCTAGGCTCAGCTCTGTGGCTCGGCTCTGTGGCTAGGCTCGGCTCTGTGGCTAGGCTCTGTGGTTAGGCTAAGCTCTGTGGCTAGGCTCAGCTCTGTGGCTAGGCTAGGCTCTGTGCCTAAACTAGGCCCTGTGGCCAGGCTAAGATCTGTGCCTACACTAGGCAAGCTATGTGGCTAGGCTAAGCTCTGTGGCAAGGCTAGGCTAAGTTCTGTAGCTAGGCTAATCTCTATGGCTAGGCTAGGCTTTGTGGTTAGGCTAGGCTAGGCTTTGGGGCTAGGTTAAGCTCTGTGGCTAGGCTAGTCTAAGATCTTCAGCTAGGCTAGGCTAAGCCCAGTGGCTAGGCTAAGCTAAGCTCTGTGGCTAAACTGAGCTCTGTGGCTAGGCTGGACCCAGAAATCGGCCTTTACTAAGGCCACTCTCTCTCAGGACTCACTCTGAGGTGTTCCTCTTTTCGGAGAAGATGCGCAGGAGGAACTCCCCCTCCTGGTGGGGCTCGTAGGTGGACGGCACGATGACGTACTCCCCGGGGCTCAGGCGGAAGCGCTGGGTCACCTCTCGCAGGTTGATGTAGGACTTGCAGCGAGCCTTGGACGAGTTTGCCACGAAGAAGTCCTTCTGCATGTGCTGCTTGTTGCCGTGCATCTGCCAGGGGTTACCGGGTTCGAGACAGAGGTTCAACGGTTCTCCAAGGACATGTTCAATTAAACAAATGAAATGTGTAAAAGACAAATAGGTCGTGCAGGTGGTGAGTCAACAGACTTCGGATTCGTAGTTAACGTTTCCTTCCTTACCTCCTTTGGCACCTGTGGACAGAGAAACGCAATGTTAGTGTTGTTCGTCCTACACGGAGGCACCGTCCGTCCTACACGGAGGCACCGTCCGTCCTACACGGAGGCACCGTCCGTCCACATCACAGAGACATTAAGGGTCTACATTTATTGCCAGACCAAGGGGAAAGAACATGTCGTCGTTTCCGTGATTTGGTAGCCATATCTTATCAGTACCATTACATACGACAAGCGGTTGTGTTGTTGTACGCAAACGGTGTACGTCTTGGTGTTCCTTAGTTGTTCGTCGTGTAAAAATATTCACGATTCGATGCGGTGCGGTCTGTTTCAAAAGCCCGACCCCATCAGGTCACCCAGACCCCGTGAACCAAACGGGATCAAGTTCCGGGCGTTTCACACCAAGCACCTCGTAGATGGCGAATCCGATGGTGAAGAGGTTGGCGCCCATCTTTCGCTCCTTCCTGCGGTTCTTCTGCATCAGGGACACCACGAAGGAGCAGGCCACCTCGTTGTCCTCCGGGTCGTCGTCCTCCTCCAGCAGACGCAGACGGTACTGAGGGTTGGTCCAGAAGGTGTCTGGGCAGAGGATCAATCACACTTCAGGTGGTGAAGATGCACCATATTGGATATCCTGCCCAGGTGGTTGTAGGGTTTGGGGGTCAGTTCATGTCGACTACAGATGCAGTGATGGTATACTCATGCTATGCTTATACCTATTTGTAAATGTTGTTGATGGAGATGGTTTTGCAGCATATGTAAATATAAAGTATGCTTATACTAATTATAAGTAGTAATTGGACAGGTATGCAGGGGTGTGGTTATGGAGGCAGGTATTTGTAAGATATGCAGATATATGCTAACAACCAGTCATGTGCCATGTGAGCTGGGGCGTGTTTGTGGAGGTACCGTGGTAGTGGAGGTACCTGGGTAGTTCCTGCAGCCCCCGGCTGAGCAGCCGCGCACCCAGCGGCCCTCATTCACCGACACGGTCCACTTGTGGATCTTGTCGTCCTCCAGGGCGTCAGGGGTCAGGTTGCAGATCTCGATCTTGGTGAAGTTCTTCTTGAAGTCCTCGAAGGACATCCTGCAAGGGCAGAGTGAGACGGGATGAGAGACGACCAGATGAGACAGGACAGAGTGAGATGGGGGAGAGTGAGACAGGGCAGAGTGAGACGGGACAGAGTGAGACGGGGCAGAGTGTGACCGCTAAGCCACCACCAAAATCTGAACATTTAGAAAAAGGTCTCGTAACGATGACCCACCAGAACTCTCCATCCTCAGCGTTCTGGTGCTGAAGCTTCTCCTTCTCCCCCTTGGAGAGGGAGGTCCACTCCTTGGAGCTACGGGAGTCGGGGAGGAGAACACAAAGGAGGGTTAAAAGGGAGATGGGTGTCTTGAACCCACCTTCCTGTCCGTCTTCACTGTCACTTCACAAGAAGGCACAAAACAAAAGCTGATCGGTGAAGACAACGGTGGCCCACCCCTTGGCTTACTTGTCACTCCAGGGGCCTGTCCACTCCACCTGGCCCCAGGGGTTCCTGAGACGCACCAGACGCACCTTGGAGTCCTTGGCCTGGGTATGCTTACACTGTCGGGGGACATCACACCGTATTTAAGATATGATAGGATTTATAAACTGCTCAGCCTGCTGCTGAAGACAACATGACCAATAAAGTTCAAATAAATAACAGGAAAACAAAAACCACAGTCCAACCTTGGAATAATGGAATAACTTGACAGCGAGTCACAGTGTGTTTATTAGCGTGTTATGTTTAGTTGTAGGAAAGATGCTTATAGTTGTGAGGGTCTCACCTCCTCCACAGCGGTCACAGAGTAGGCGTGGCCCTTGACCAGGCCAGTGGTGGTCCGGGTCTCAAAGCGGGCCGGGACCAGGGACTACACACACACACAACACATACTTATGGGTCATTATCATCCATCTGACCCAGCCAATACAAGGTTTCGAGGTCCACATGTTCTGACTCAGATCCACAGAAGAAGACTCGATAAGGTATTGACTTGCATCAAAGGAACCGGACTCGACAGGAAGTGATAAAGATGGAACCAGACTCGACAGGAAGTGACTCACGTCGATGGAGCAGCCCATGAGGGAGCCTCTCTCCAGGGCCTTCTTCATGATATTGTTGAGCTCTTTTGGGGCCTCCTTCATCTCGTAGAACTCTGTCACCCCCCCGGTGAAGTCCTCCATGGCCTCCGTGGTGTTGCCTCCCTTCAGGGCCTCGTACGAGCCGTGGAGCCTGGAGGAGGAGCGAGGAGGTGGCAGGACATGTACATGATATAACATTAGCACATTAGCATCTACATTACATTAGTATCTACACCACATTAGCATTTACATCACATTAGCATCTACATTACATTAGTATGTACATGGTATTAGCCTATACATCACATTAGCATCTACATTACATTAGCAACTAAATTACATTACTGCTCAGGATGTCTTTACTGCTACATTTGTAGTGGACGCTCTATGGTTTTGTTCTCAAAGAAAAAATATATATTTAATACAATTATTTTGTGTCTATTATTTAATGTAATTTTCAGCAATGCATGTAGCTATAAAATGCAGCTTTCTCTTAATATTATATTGAAATCATATGATTCATGTTGAATTCCCACCAAAACGTAAATTCCCTCAAAACACAAGGTCATTCATTAATTCCAACAGGACGGGAGAACTGATCATATAATTCCGGGTGTTGCACCAAAATTCTTAGCTCCTCATTGCCAAGATCACCCATATGTTCTGCGACGTTACATCCGGTGGTACTTCGGTCGCGGAGGACCGTATTTCCCGCCGGCCTCAACTACTTTTACCGTCCTGCTCTCGTCCAGTAATATGATATCTGGTTTGCCATCAACCGTCCCCTGAATCCATGTGATCGTAGCATTACACTTGATCTGTATTTAGCGGTGGCGCCCTCTAGTGTTTGTGTTAGCATGGACGTACTTGGCGTAAGCCTTCTCCAGCAGGGCACTCCAGAACTCATTCCTCTCGGCAGACTTGGTGAACACCAGCTGGTTGTTGAAGGTGGGGATGCGGTCGTCAATGACAACATCCACCCAGTCGCCATAGCGCCAGAACTGCAGGTCACGGGTCAGAGACGAGGTTTAAAGATTACAGGTAGAGATGGGAATGTTCTCTGTGTAATGCTAAGCTTTAAAGGGGTCCCCATTATTACCACTGGTTCTGATGTTGATCATTATAGGGTAATGGCCTGTTAATGACCATCAACATCACACCTGGTGGTAATATAGGGGCCCTTAAAAAAATACTCAAAACAAACCACAGCAACAGCATGTCATGAAGTTGTTTGTCATTGATTCAAAATAAGTGACGTCACCTGCCTTAGTTGGTTTCATTAAGCTAGCACATTCCTTGAGCCCTCCATCTTTATAAAGGTTATGGATTATCCCTCCTCTACATTAATTCTATAAAGTTAATGACTAGTGATCTAAGCCCTTTGGATGACGGGGTCTGGGTACTACTCTGGTAGTATTATACCCATTAGCGTTCAAACTCTCAGTGATGATTGAAGAGTCACTGCCACACTCCATCGCTCTTCAACAGCCTCCACATGTTGGCCTTCAGCTCCTTCCACAACACAATCAACAGAGGTCTTGAACGGAGGGTTTGAGCAGTAGACAGACTGTGTGTGTGTGTGTGTGTCTGCGTGTGTGTGTGCGTGTGTGCGTGTGCGTGTGCAGTGATCTGTGACCTGGAAGTGGAAGACGCCGGCGTAGCCATCGGAGAAGCTCTGTTCCTGGGGCACCACGCGGTACAGCAGCTTCTCATACAGCGTGAGGCAGGCGATGGCAGCCAGCAGCCAGCAGTCCCCTGGAGAGAAAACCAACCTTCATCCCAGGGCCACGCCCCTCAGACTCTCATCAGTACCCCTGACCTTAGACGAGACTCTGCGCCCCTGACCTTAGACGAGACTCTGGACCCCTGACCTTAGACGAGACTCTGGACCCCTGACCTTAGACGAGACTCTGGACCCCTGACCTTAGACGAGACTCTGG
>JAOPJO010000124.1:15578149-15589633 GCA_027123675.1 Molva macrophthalma | reverse complement strand
AGCTATCTAGTGTTAGCTATCTTACCACAAGTAGATGCTATAGATATTTAGCTTTAGCTATCTGACCACAATCAGATGATATAGATGTAGCTATCTAGTGTTAGCTATCTTACCTCAAGTAGATGATATAGATATTTAGCTTTAGCTATCTGACCACAATCAGATGATATAGATGTAGCTATCTAGTGTTAGCTATCTTACCACAAGTAGATGCTATAGATATTTAGCTTTAGCTATCTGACCACAATCAGATTACATAGGTATAGCTATCTAGTGTTTGCTATCGTCCGCCCTTTACCAATTTAAAAAAAAGTAAATTAAATGAAATGTAACTTTTTTTTAACATTGTTAACCAATTCCCTCAATTCGATTGTGTCTATTCAACTGCCGAAATGCCTAAAACTGAATTTAACCTCACAAAATTGACCACTTCTAATTTGTGTCTAAAAAAACAGTTGGTGCTTGATCTACTGTAACCAATAGGCAGTAGGGACTTCAACTGTGGCCAATCAAATCACGTAACTTGGTTCTGTCCTGCCTTCATATCTTAGTATGACATTAGAGAAACAAGATATCACATTTCATGTTGTCTTAGATGTTAATTCAGCAAATAATTTCATAAAACCGCCCATCAACAATGACCTTCGGCAATGAGCCAACTGGATCTTTGGGAGATTAATTTATTTATGTAAATAAATGGAAATTAATAATTGTATGTTAGCAGTATGTTTACCAACAAGGTCCTCTGTTTGGCATGACAATCAAAATGCATCCGTATTATTGTTTCATTCTTGGGAAGGATTAATTTCACAACAACCTCACAACAACAACATTTAGCTCCCATGTCACACATCAGTGGTACCTCAGGGAGTAGAGCAGGTTGCTAGGCAACCAGAGCGATGCTATGTTCCATCCGGGGGGGTCCGTTGGGACGAGGTGGGTCAGGTGTGTATAAGTCTCTCAAGACAGATCAGGGGCTTGCATGTTTTTTTCCGAAATGTTCCAGCCTACACAACTGTACTTTAGGTAGCCAAAGTTGAGTAACCGAATCCAGAAAATCCAGAACCAGATCAAAGGTAATCCGACGAATCGTGGCATGGTGTTACAATGGCCTGCCTCCCATATGTTTCCGGGGGGATATATTTACATGAAAGCTGTGTCGTGGTTGAAATACCTTGGCTCCGATTCTGGATTTCTGGATCTGGTTACTCATAATTTGGCTACCATAAGTAGAGACTTGTAGGCTGGAGCATCTCAAAATTCGTGACTCTGACTGATTAACAGTAGTAAACAGTGAAACAATGAGTACATTCAGTGAGGATTGCGGGGTATGATAGTGGCCCTAGTGGCTAAGGTGTTGGTGGTGACTCCTGCCTAAAGGATCTGGGTTTGTTTCCCAATTTGTTCCAGCCTAATCACTTCCTGCGCATTCATGGCCTGCATCTTTAAAACCGAAACACTTTCCCACCAAAGTTTCTTCGGATAATAGTGTCTGCTAAATAACAAACATAATGTTCTATTAAGTGTGTGTGGGTGCCACGTGTCTTTAAATAGATATAAAAAGATATGTTTTCTTTTTTCAGACTAAAGACAAATTCTGGCTCATGGTCTTTCCAGAATCTCCCAAAATAACATCTGAGAAAATCACTTGAAAATCCAAATGTTGTGATAAATTCAAATGATGATTTTAATAAATGTTAATGTAAATGCAGATAGGGGAGAACCTTCTGTAAGGTGCAGGCTATACGGAGGAATGTGGTGTCAACAACATAACAAGGCAGGCTCTAAGGCTCTTTCATATATGAGACCAATAATAGAACACTCTTGGTGCCCAGCCTGCACATCCAGTAGCATAATATGTTGCATGATGAACGTCCTGAGGCCAGTATACTGCGGCGACGTTTTGGTTCACGGGGCCCCCAAAGGTCACCTCTCCAAACAGCCATGGGAACATAAGATACACGCCTTTTATGTAACTAACGCTGAATGTACGTTGATCTACAATTAGCCCCACAAAGGTTAATGGAATCAAGGAAGAATGTAATGAAGTTTGCAGGCCTCAGGTGGCTTACAAGCAGAATGATTAAGTGGCCCGAAAAAGTGTACATCTCCCAGGGAGATAATTTTAATTGAACCGTAACACACTGTGCCTCGGTGGCCCCCTATGTGCAAAGGCCACAGAGGGGCCCCATTCAACCTCGGGGACCCATTAATGAATCACAGGGAGGGCCATTCACCCCCCCCCCCAAATAAAGGCCCCTTTGATGGTTCATTATTACATACATGTGTGCCGTGATTAACTATGCACTGAGCCTTAGTCCCCGAGTGGCCAACTTGGTTCCTAACACTAGCTGGGTGGGGGGGGGAACAGATTGTAGTCTGCATTCACTTCCCCCGGCCCAGCTAGCCTTTAGATCCAAGATGGAACCAAAATGGCCGCTTGTTGAATAAGGCCCATTGGGCATTGGGTGGCACCGCCATCAGATGGTCCGTGAGACGCTTCACCGCAACCTTTTAGGAGTCCATACAATGTGTTGTCACCCCTGACACTGCGCTCTCTGCCGTTCTTCGTGGTAAAGGGGAATGGGGCGAACAATGCTGAGGTTTACGGTGGATTAGGAAGAGGAGTCTGAACCTTGTGTTCGAGTTTCCCCCTCCTGTCTGTCTCTCTTTCCTCCCGTTCTGCCCTTTTTTCTCTTTTTCATTTCCGTGTCTTTTTTTTTTTTTTGCAGCTGCGACATTTTGGACAGTGCTTAGTTTGGTAACCTGGCAGGGCTGCTGAGCGCGCTGTTCACTCGCTGAGAGAGTCGTACCCCTGAGATTTAAGACAATCACCCCATAGTTTCAGCATCCCCTTTTTTGGGCAAGTAGCCCATATTTGAACTCAAAAAAGACATGCTTGGAAATGACTCCACAACCATTGGTTTATTTTAGGCAGAGAAAAAACCCCGTAATGTTATCGCCAGTGTTAGTAGAAGGAGGAACAGGCCTGAATATGGCATGTTTATCTAAGACAGAGTATTTTCCACCCCACTGCCCATAGATAACACAAAGGCTCTCATGGATGTGTGTGTGTTATGCACGATTGCAGAAACCCACTGAAGTTACTTGTAATGGTGGAGTCATTTGAATACTTCAGGCCCTCATATGAATTCAGGACGTTTCTTCCATCGCTGCAAACATGGTGTGCATGGCTTCACATGGCTGTTTGATAAGGCAGCTGTTACTTCAAACAATGTAACAGCCGTGGGCCCGGAGAGCTATTGCGTTATGTTATTTGAGTAATTATTGCACCACTGTGTAAATAATTTGAATCCATATCCCATAATACTACAGAGGACGCCACGTGTTCAGAATGACTAAGTTGCCCAGCATTATAAGCCTTTTGGTGGACGCTTTATCCCAACGCATCTTACAATACATTCTTAGCATGGGTTGTCCCAGTGGGAATCCAACCCCTAACCCTGGCAGTGTGTTAATGCCATGCTCTACGAGTTCAGGTACACAGGATCAAAGGACTATAAAAATATAGATCACAAAAAGAATAATTTGTCCATTATATGTCCATTGTAAGATGATTCAAAGAGATTTGTTCTGAAGATGTTCTTTTTAAAACAATGAATCAGTTAGAACAGCTCTGCTTTCCTCATCCAAATTTAAGTCTCAATGTCCGGAATAAAATCCTTATTTGGATCATTTGATGGATCATTTAAATGCAGACCAACTCACCTTCATTATCCTTTCTCTGTTGACATTCAGGTGGCGTGTGGAGAAGAACCTCAGCCCAGTGCTGGATCCCAGAGGGAGCCCTAGTGTGGTCAGGACCCTTGAGACGAAGGAGGGTGCATGGAGGGCTCAAGGCCGGTAAAGCTGGGGTCATCCACCACCCTCTGGTTGGGGTTGGTCTCCGTCACTGTAGCCGTGGTCTGCGCCGACTCCCAGACCACGCCCAGCCCCTTGCTACCCTCCAGCAGCAATGGCACCTGTCACGGAAACTACAAGTGCCGACCGGGCATCATCCTGCCCATCTGGTACCCCGAGGACCCCTCCATGGGGGACAAGATCGCTCGGGTCATCGTGTACTTTGTGGCCATGATCTACATGTTCCTGGGGGTGTCCATCATCGCCGACCGCTTCATGGCGGCCATCGAGGTCATCACCTCCCAGGAGAAGGAGATCGTCATCAAGAGGCCCAACGGGGAGACGACCACCACCACAATCCGCGTGTGGAACGAGACGGTGTCAAACCTCACGCTGATGGCCTTGGGCTCGTCCGCCCCCGAGATACTGCTCTCGGTCATCGAGGTCTGTGGACACGGGTACAATGCCGGTGAGCTTGGGCCCTCCACTATCGTCGGCAGCGCCGCCTTCAACATGTTCGTGATCATCGGCCTCTGCGTGTCCGTCATCCCGGAGGGCGAGGTGCGCAAGGTCAAGCACCTGCGAGTGTTCTTCGTCACGGCCGGCTGGAGCGTCTTCGCCTACATCTGGCTGTACATGATCCTGGCCGTGTTCTCGCCCAACGTGGTCCAGATCTGGGAAGGCCTGCTCACGCTCGCCTTCTTCCCCATATGCGTGATGCTGGCCTGGGTGGCGGACCGGCGGCTGCTCTTCTACAAGTTCATGCACAAGAAGTACCGCACCGACAAGCACAGGGGCGTCATCATCGAGACGGAGACGGACCGCCCCAAGGGCATCGAGATGGACGGCAAGATGGTAAACTCGCACTTTGTGGATGGCAGCGCGAGCAGCAATCTCATCGGACTGATCGAGGGCAAGGAGGTGGACGAGTCCCGGCGTGACATGATCCGCATCCTGAAGGACCTGAAACAGAAGTACCCGGAGAAGGACCTGGACCAGCTGGTGGAGATGGCCAACTACTACGCCCTCTCGCACCAGCAGAAGAGCCGAGCCTTCTACAGAATCCAGGCCACGCGCATGATGACCGGCGCCGGCAACATCCTGAAGAAGCATGTGGCCGAGCAGGCCAAGAGGAGCATCAGCGTGCAGGAGGTGCACGTGGAGGAGCCGGAGGAGTACGTGTCTCGCATCGCCTTCGATCCTGCGGTCTACCAGTGTCTGGAGAACTGCGGCGCCGCCGTGCTCACGATCACCAGGAAAGGCGGCGACGTCGACAAAACCGTCTACGTGGATTACAAAACGGAGGACGGCTCGGCCAACGCCGGCGCCGACTACGAGTTCAGCGAGGGCACGGTGGTCTTCAAGCCGGGCGAGACGACGAAGGAGATCAGCGTGGGCATCATCGACGACGACATCTTCGAGGAGGACGAGCACTTTTTCGTGCGCCTCAGCAACCTGCGCGTGCTGGAGACCGAGGACGAGGTGCTGTCCCCCAACAGCCTGCCGTACCCCATGGCCACGCTGGGGTTCCCCAGCGTGGCCACCGTCACCATTCTGGACGACGACCACTCGGGCATCTTCACCTTCGAGAGCGGCTCGGCGCACGTGAGCGAGAGCATCGGCGTGATGGAGGTGAAGGTGCTGAGGACCTCGGGCGCCCGGGGGACGGTGGTTGTGCCGTTCCGCACCGTGGAGGGGCTCGCCAAGGGAGGAGGGGAGGACTTCGAGGACACCTACGGGGAGCTGGAGTTCAAGAACGACGAGACCTGGTAAGAGAACCTTTTCGTCTCCTTGCCGCTCCATCTCGCGGGCCGTTGGGATCCCAGGAGTGTTTCTTGCTAGCTGGAGTTGCTGGCTGCTAATATGTCGGTCTTTATATCGATTTTGTCTTCTTTTTGTGCTTGGTGAGACTGTAAAGTCTTCATGGGCTTGATAAGTATGTATTGATGCATGTATTCTATTTAGTTACGTTACTGCAACATCATCGCTCCAAACTGAAAGGTTATGTGTTGAGAAGCTTCTGCTCAGTAGGGCGCCTTGACTCTGTGCTAGTACGGGTCTTGAGGAGGCCCCCTTGAATCGCACAATTGGGTCACATACCTGCAAGCCGTTCCCCCCCTCGCTTCTTAAAATCCCATTTCCTATGGGGTCAGACAGGATTTCGTCTCACCCCTGGACAATTGTCTTTGTATCCCCCGTGTTGCCCTGTGTGAGGAGATGCTGCTCTCATTAGAATACTTTGATAGCATTTGTCACAGAACGGTGGCAGCGGTTCTTCCCTCAGAAACCCTCTGCCTGGTGCCGTAACTCCCCCTGCGACTTCTGTTTGGCAGCGCTGTTCACACGCACCTCGGCCCGCTCTGCGTTGGTGCATTTATGTTTGATTAGATTACATCATGACATACGTCGCCGCCGCAACACGGATGACTCTTCTTTGATTATGCATTTAGATGGTGATTCAAAAACAGCTCGGGAAGACCAGGCACCGATTTGCTCTCACGGGGGAAGATCCGCGTTTATTTTGGTGATGAGCCTTTTCCACGTGCATTTCACACCGCTTCCACCCTCCACCCTGCCATATGCCGGAGGGAGCTGCCTGGCTCAGGGACGCCGTGGAAGAGCAGCATAACACCTCCAGTGAAACGCGGATCTGTGTGCTTCACAGCTCGCCCCTCACACGTGCGGACTGCGGGCCAGGGAGCGCGGTGACGCGCCTCTTCCCCCGCGCTCACCTTCGCCGGCGAGGGGGACACACAGAACCTACCCGGGGGGGAAGAGTGTCAGGGGCCCCTGGGTCAGCCAGGCCCTGGGGTCTGTGCAGGTCCCGGGGCTCTTCTGGGCGTGCGTCATAGGACCCTTTTAGGTTGGGCCGAGGTGTGCAGAACTAGGCGCCGAGGGACGGAAGTGAAAGAGAAAGGAACTGCTATTTGGAAGGATGGCTATGATGTTGTTGGCATTGTGGAGAGAGCTAGGGGCAATCGATCTGCTGGTGTGTACTGGTGTGAGGTAGTGGTGTGTGTTGTACTGGGTGTGAGGTAGTGGTGTGTAGTGTACTGGTGTGAGGTCATGGTGTGTGTTTTACTGGTGTGAGGTACTGGTGTGTGTTGTACTGGTGTGAGGTACTGGTGCGCAGTGTACTGGTGTGAGGTGTAAGTTAGTGGTGTGTGCTTTACTGGTGTGAGGTACTGGTGTGAGGTCGTGGTGTGTGTTGTACTGGTGTGAGGTAGTGGTGTGTAGTGTACTGTACTGGTGGTGTGTATAGTTGTGGGGGCCGGGGTGTGAGGCTCTCACAGTGAGAGCAGAGGACTTGACACGCTGAAAATGGATAAATTCCAGCGAGTGCGGGGAAGAGAATTGGAGGATGTGTTGGAGAATAATTATCACTTCGCACCATTCCCCGTGAGCACGGTGCCACCAGGCTATGATCTCAGCTCTCTGCTCTACGTCCCAGGAGAGCCTCGCACCTGAAAACACGCCGGCTTGGAGGAAGCAGCAGTGATGTTTTTTCCAAATTGTTGTATTGACCCTGGATCTGTTGGATGAGTTGCGAAGTCACGCAGTTTTTGGGTGGCGGGGAAAAAAATGGGAAAAAGATGAAGGTGACGAAGATAAAAGATGAAAGGAAGGTGAAGCGATCAGTAATTGATATGGCTCCATGCATATGTGCACTAAGTTTAACAGCACATTGTTTTCTACAATTTAGAATGACCAATATGGCCTAGATGAGCACGGTACAAAATGTCCTTGTTTACCAACCATACATATTACTGGCTCCAACCTACTTGTGATGTCCATTGGCGATGGCGACGAGACTGGATGAATAAATGAATATGAATCCGTGCGGAAGGGCCCCTGCGCTGCGGAGGAGAGGGATGCGGGAAGTGACACGTCCCCTTCGGCCCCCGGATGGCTTAATTAAATCAGTCACAGGTGTCCGCTGGTCCTCCTATCAGAGGCCGACGGGGGGGGGGGGGGGGGGTATATATTACCTGTAAGATCGAGGAAGTGAGAAAAATTGCGGGGTCATAGGTCAGGCTGGTGGCGTTCAGAGCCCCTCTCGTTAAGATCTGTCATGTAAACTCTGCCCGAAATGAGAAGTGGCTCCTTGGACCGGAGGGGGGCGGTGGCGGGCCTCGGGCGCTACATGCATTACGCTTAGCGGGATTGTCAAAGGAAAGCATCGCTTGGCTAGGCTAGTGAGGCTAGGCTAGTAGGCTAGTGAGGCTGGGATAGGCTAGTGAGGCTAGGCTAGTAGGCTAGTGGGGCTGGGATAGGCTAGTGAGGCTAGGCTAGTAGGCTAGTGAGGCTGGGATAGGCTAGCGAGGCTAGGATAGTAGGCTGGCAAGGATTGGCTGGTGAGGCTAGGATAGTAGGCTAGCAAGGCTAAGCTGGTGGGCTAGTGAGGCTAGGCTAGTTGGCTCAGGAGGCATAGGATAGAAGGCTAGTAAAGCTAAGCCGGTGGGCTAGTAAAGTTAGGCTGGTGGGCTACTATGCCTACTGGCATAGTAGGCTAATGAGGCATAGGATAGAAGGCTAGTAAGGCTAGGCTTGTGTGCTTGTGAGTTGAGGCTGCAGGGCTAGTGAGGCTCGGCAAGTAGGCTAGTTAGTTTAGGCTGGCGAGGCTAGGATAGTAGGGTAATTAGGCTAGGCTTTGGATGACCTGTTACCATATTCAAAATTGCTATGTGACAGATCTAATTTGCACAACAGCCCGTGTCTAAGTATATTCACGTGTGTATCGTGTATCTAGTAATTGAACGTGGCCACAGCGTGAGAGATCCGTGCCGCCGTGACTCAGCGGGACTGCGGAGCGAATCCGTCATCGCCCCCGCTGACGTCCCTCCAGATAATCCCACGGGAACACGCCGCCGAGCGTGGTCCTCCGAGCAGCCGTTAGAAACACCAAAGGGGGAGAGCGAGCGTCGTCTTCCTCCAGGGGCGTCCTGGGAAGATCCACGACAAGAGGCTCCCTTTTAGAAGGAGAGGAAAGAGCCCGAGGAGAGACGACGGGAAGGGAACGCGTGGTGGAAGTGTTTCGCCGAGGGCGTGATCACGCCGCTGTTTATAAACGCTCTCCTCGGGGTTCTCCCCCCCCCCCCCCGCCGCCTCCCCCACAGGATTAATGCGACTCCCCTCCCATCGCATTCATAATTTACCAACTGACGTGAATGTAAATCGACAGCGGAAGAGCTGTTTTCGCTCTCATTTGGGAGTTTGGTTGTGTTTTTTTCGGGGGGAGCAACAGACCAGAGGGAGGATTCCCTGTCTGGCAGAGCTGCGGGCCAGCTTGTCTCTTCATGCTACTAATTTAGTCTTAATTGCGCTGAGTGAATGAGCGATGGAGATTGCTCAGGGTATGGAGGGCAGTGGTGGAGGGGGGTACCTTCGGGTATCCTTTAGGACAATTAGGACCGCATTACGCCTCTGCTCCTTTGCTCCTCCATTCTCCTCCTTTTTTTTCTCCCCCTCCCTCACGCTCGCTCTCCGTTTTTTAACGACGGCTTCGGCCCTCCATCTCCTCCTGACACACTCGTGGGTTTATCGTTAGCGGGCCGAGTGTGAGACGTGTTACGGCTGTGATCTGGGGGCTCTCGGATGCTTTGCTCTAGTTGTGGTCAGCCCATAAAGGCTCTCCAACGCCACAGATGAGGCTGGATGGGTTTTGTGGGGTGATGGAGGTAAAGGTGGAGGATTTGGAGGAGGAGAAGGTGGTGCTGCTGCACCCTAAATGGATATGAAGGCCATCATGGCCGAACTATACGTCTTCTGGATGAGATTGTTGTGAATGAGGATGCCTGTGGTTTGGTCCAGACTATAAAATGGCATCTGGTTATCGTTTATCTCTGTGGTTCGCCTCGACACACACACCCACAGCTGGTCACACACGCATTTGAAATGCAGACATCACCACACAAGACAGTTAAACAAGACAACAACACTTGCTTCACATGCATGGAATACATAGGAAATATTCCACATACATTCCTCATTTGAATAATACTAACCATTCCAGTCTAATCACGACAGATCCGGCACTTGTTAGCTAACATGAGCATGCAGAAGTAACCGTCTCTGCAGAAATACTCGGTTCTAACAGTACTCTAAAACGTACATTACTGCCATTTAAAGTATTTTCAAATACATGAAGCTATCTCCGACACACGATATTCCCATCATGCCATCGTGTGAGGAAGGACTTTGATCATTGTAAGTAGCGGTGGGGTTGTTGCAGGAGGATTTAGAAATAGGAAAAGGTTTGTTTTGGTGATTCTGTTGTCTGAGGTGAAGACAACACAGCTGCTGCGAGGGACTCCACATCCCCCGAGAGGCTGATGTTTAGCTAACGGCTTCTGGATTCATAAACAAACCGTGGTCTGCAGCGGTCGGATCAGAATCACACGGCTGCTGTTGAGATTGTGGTCACGCTTGCTAGAACGCGGGCCCCCCCCCACCCCCTCAACCCCAACGCATGGAGCCATAAACATGCCTCCTGTTGGAGTAAACACCATAAGGTGAGGGTTATTTATGGGGCTTTATTATCTGTAAACAAAAGCATAAGATGGAAGGGTTTCGAAGGGCCGCGACCACAATCACGGTCCGCGGAATAGATTGACTTCTATATTTATGAGGCGATCAGCTGTAGGGCGTTCCAGGACGGATTTCACTGACGCCAATGCCGTGGCGTGACATGTGATATGGATTTGCATTTATTAGTTTGCAGAACTAAGATGAATTGTCAACATGCGAACGGAGCTAAACCGGCATTCCTTCCCAGCACCGGATAGATGGAGAGTGATCGTCTTGAGTTGTTATTTGAGACTGTTTATCCTGTCGCTAACTAGCCAAACCGTTTCACCATCAGTAGCTAGCTAAACAGTTTTTTGAGTCTAAACATTTGTTTTACCCTGAGTTGGAGATGTCCTCTACGTTCCCCTGTCTAAGTCAAACATTCCCCTGCCCTGGCCCTTGACCAAGGCACTAGCGTTAGACCTACAGTGGGTCCCTGGGTTCTGCACCGTGGCTGTCCATCATGCCTTGGGATGGTTTGATTATTTAGTATATATTTTCTGTATTCAGCCACCACACCCTGCCTCCTGACTGTGCCTCAGCTGAAATGCTTCTCGCACGCCCTGTCAATCATCCTGACCGACGGCTCACATCTCCCGCCTGCTGACCAATCAGGTTTCTCCCCTCGTCGACACTATTCGGTCCTGGAATAGATCCAGCGGGCCTACCTTTCCCCGGTCTGAGGACCGCAGACCACTGGTCTACTACAGAGTATTGCTACATGAGCATCATCCATCTGCTCTTTGTGTTGTATGTTAGCCACGCCGCACCCCTGCTCCAAGGATTTTAAAATGGTGATGTGTTATTTGATAGTATTGTGAAATACAGAGTTTGAATTCCCTAGTGCTTGTCTGATGTTGGTGGGGGGTTGGTTCGTATTGACCCCTACTTCCTGATTCTGTGGGTCCTGGCCTGCTATTGGTCGACACCGTGGTTGGATGTCACCTCTCTGATAGGTGTCATCTGCATCATTAGTTTCAGCCGCACGCACACACACACACACACACACACACACACACACACACACACACACACACACACACACACACACACACA
>JAOPJO010000124.1:15448751-15466239 GCA_027123675.1 Molva macrophthalma | reverse complement strand
CACACACACACACACACACACACACACACACACACACACACACACACACACACACACACACACACACACAAAAACACCGGGCTTTGTGCAATATTTTACCTTAACTGTCATGTTGTTGACCAAAATGTATATTGTATAAACAAGTGACGAGTTGTTTGAAAGCAACAAAATCACCAACGTCTTCCATTAAGATATGTATAGACTCATGTGCATTTAGAATATTTAGGAGGCAGTGGTGCCAACCATAGTAGCCATGCATGGTCAGTTGTGATGCTTGCTTCATGAAGTTTAGTCGACTCAAACTCTAGACCCAGTTTAGGCTAACAAAGCGTTTCAGTTGGGGGCTGATTGGTAATCTGCATTAAAAACGGCTATATTTTACAGCTAGCTTTCAGTAAGCTAAATTAGTAGAACTGGAGATCCAGTGCAAAGAGTGTATCATTTAGAAAATATAACAATTTGGTATTCATGTATAGGTTTGCTGAATATAGAACTTTTATAGACGGCACATACATTAGCTACTTTTAAGTGGGTTTGGTTGTAGGGAAAAATACTGCATTTTGTCCACAATAGTCTGGACAACATTCACACACATTTCAACAGAAATTGCAATTTGTTATCGCATGAAGGCCAAAAAGATCCAGAGTAGCAGTAGATGCCACAGCAATGGAACCTTCTAGGCCAACTGTCAAAATGTTAGCATTTTATAGGACTTAGTAGCATTTTAACTTAAGAGTTAAGACTCATGGGTCAATTTCTAGCAGTTAAGTTATAGTCACCAATTCCCCATATCATAGTTATGTATATAGTACCCCATAGTTTTGTAAGCATTATATTTTAATCCATATAATTGTATTTGATTAGAGGTTTAGGAGCAATAACCAATGGTAATGCATGAGTTTAGTTCCCGGGTATACATGTTGAAAAGATTGTGTAATGTATAATGGAAGGGATCCTCGCATCCCTATTGGTTAGTGCTAGCATGTCGCCAGTGTTGAGAACATGATTACATTTCACTACACTACACTACATTTCATGTAGTGCAGTCCGAGTCACAAGATATAACTCCTCGCTAGCAACTAGCCACCAAGTGAAGAATGCAATAGCAAAGTGCTAAGCTTTTTGCTAATGGTCTTGCTCTACTTTACCGCCAACTGTCAAACTGCACAAACTGTTCAGTCCAAAATGATAGAAATAAGTACAATTTCTTGTAGCAGGGTTTCAGTCCCCCCCAAAAACTGTAGGTCTTCATTGGACCAACGGCCTAACTTGATACTTGTTAAAGAGCCGTTTTTCCGTGTAGCAGCCATCATAATCATCCTCATCATGATCTTCAACATGCTGTTCGAAAAAGTAATTCTCAATGTGGGGATTTATAATCCAAATTTGTGAAGAAGTACAAAACCTGAATATGTGAGTTAAACAAAATATATGCATGGCTTAGCAGAAAAATGAATGATTCGTATTGCATGCAATAATCCAACATTGTAATGTGAAAGAGTACTTGATGAACCTAAAATGTTTTTTTAATCAAACGTTATGAAACTTGACATGTAGCACATAGTGGTTTGACTCAACAGCAACAGGTGGAGGCAACCGGTATTATCGATCAGCGGGTGAACACCGTTTATGGTGTTATTACAACGGACGTCTGTTAGTTGGATAGGAAAATACGGTTGGACTTTGTTTTTTCGATGTTGGGGTCAAACACGGTAGCCACACTGTGCCCCAGAGTTTTTCTGGTCGACAGGAGTCTGTCTGTTCTGGTTGAAAATGTAAACTCTGTGGTAGAGGGCAGAAGGGCAACATCACTTTGTTTGACCCCAGTTATGATGAACAAGATGGACTCAGAAACTATGCACTCCTAAACTGGGCATGCTCTGTGTGTGTGTACCTCTTGTCTGGTTTTGTATTTACAAAAAAAAAAAAAATGTTATCAGTATCTAAAGAAAAATCCAGCAATAAAAAGCAGCATGGTGCCAATAACAAGACTTGTTTGTATTATTTAAAATGTGTCAAGTGAAGTACGTAGTGGATCAAATAGTCCAACCCAAGTCGTAATCAGAATGTGGATTTAATAATACAATATGAACAGAATTGTAAACATGCAAACGTATATACAAAAAGAGGTTGCATTTTACACAGCCGGTTTACAAAGATGCCTGCTCACACAGGCTGTTTTGAACATGGGAAATGTGATCAGACTGGGCCCGGAACACCTTAATCGTCTGTGGATGCAGAAGAGTAAATGATCAGTTCAATCTTCTTTTTATTCCCAAAGAAGCAGCACATCATTGCTATAATAGAAACAAAACGGCATCGCTGGTCCTACCTCATGGATGCTTTCAATGATTGGCTTCTGGTCAAACACCAAGTCTGAAGCTTTCACCATTTTACTCTGCTCCAGGATGTAACTTTAAACACACAAAAGCAGAAGTCAATGAGAGTATTGTCATACTGGATCTCAACAACTATCCCTTTGGGAGAGGGGGGTTATGGCTTGTGCTTACTCCATGACTCCATGAGCTTACCACAAGTACTAATATGTACTGGTAAGTACTAATATGGTTCACAGCCTTTTTGGGGCCATCACCCCATTTTTTAATTCTTTAAATTCTTGCATCAATTTAACCCTAACCCTAAAAATATCTTATTAGCCACCCAATATTCATATTCATATCAGGTGCCCCAGAGGTAGGGAAACGCTATTTACCAGTTGATGTTCTCCTTGTGGAGGAGAAAAACGGATCGCAGCATTTCCAAGTGCAGTGGCGTCGATTCAACGACGGCTCCCAAAATGCAGTGGCAGTTGGAGCACTCCAGGGCTCTGTGCAGACTAGAGGACAATTAATTCGTATGTAAACGATGTTTACAATTTAAGACGCTAATCTACATGCCGATGGTCTCATTTGGCGCAGTCGATACTCACCAGTTGTTCAATTCACGCTCCATTTTCGACTCTGTGTGATCACTGAGTGAGACAGAGTCTGTTACTCCTAAAGGAAAACAAATATTCATGTCATTACTTTTCTCCCTCAAAATAAACCTTTAATCCCAGGCCCAGCCCTGATGTTTGGCAGAAGATTGACACCCTCCACAGAACGAAATAAACACATTAACAGTACAGTGTTAGCTCCACTTACTGACAATCATGATGGACTCCATACTTTTAAACTCTCCACAGACGGACAGAGAGTCGCCTACCACGGCGTTGCACTGGTGACAGTGGAGGGTCATCAGGCATGAGCCCAATGTAGGCTTCTTGTCGTCACTGTCCATCAGATGCAACGACATGTCGGAGTCAAACTCCATGTTGGACGTTCAGCCTCCTGCCTGACTTTAGTTTTCCTTTTCTTCGATGTGTGTTTATATGTCGTGTAGCATAACTTACTGCCCCCTGTTGGCAGTTGGGAGTGGATACAAGATACATTTTTCAACATCTAACCACTAACAAATCACTTTCCACAAAATATTAATTCCATTATCGTATTTATACATGCCTGCTTTTTCAGTTTTCTCCAATATTACCTAATTAAATGTTTTACACATGTGCACACGTTATTGAAAATATGCAGAATATGTGAGGTATATTATGGAAATGTTGAGAGCTATAATGAAAATGCAAACGCACCCCCATTGGTTTAGATGTACTTCCGCTAATTTCAACGAGCCAATCACAGCTCTCCTGAGGTGTTTTGAATTAGATTTTAACCGCCACGCACAACCAGTACACTCCCGACTCAGTTTAAACGTGTGCAGTTTTTTCTATCAACAACTGATAATACCACATAAAGATGGATCTGGACGCTATGAAATACCCCAAGTTGCGGAGTCTGGCGAAGGAACTTGGACTCAAATCAAACATGAAGGTAATGAAAGCGTAAACGGTCTGTTTTAGTGAGCGTTTTAAAACAGCGTTGGCTTGGCGATAGTTTGTGGGCGCATCGTGCCAAGCCCACCGCCCATTGTTTTCTAGCGTGCCTAAGCCAAACATAATATGCTGTAGTTTGGACAATTTACACTTATTTAGTTATACACCATGATTGTATTAGGGAATGAACTTTGCGCTTGTGCATTCAACAGGCTGATAGGCTCCTGAAGACCATCAAGCAGCACTATGAACAAGAACAGCAGCTGAAAGAGGACCAGGTAAGACTTTGAACATTTGCAGAGATCCATACGGTCTATGAATCCTCCAAACCATGTCTGTATTTTCACTTTACATTAAACATTAAATTATTTATTTAGGTCAAGGGCAGTGACGACCTTGATTCACAGGGGGACCTGGACTCCACACTGGACAGTGCGGGAGAAGAGCCCAGCCCTAGGAAGTCACTGTTTGTGACCAGTCGTCGCGGGAAGATGACCAAGAGGAAGATCTCTGATGGGGAGCAACCACTTACCACAACTGAGGTTAATATACACAGTAGGAGTTGAATTGGAAACCTTCCAATTCAAATACAGCCCCACTCTGCCACACTTTTCTTGGGCTCCTCCAAACAAAGGACGCAGGGTGGTGATGTTAAAGCCGGCCTATTGTAAGTTTAGCAGGTAATGAACATGGCAAGGGTGCTCCACTAGCTTGCAGGAGAGTGTGTGTGTGTGTGTGGAGATGGCTGGTTTAACCTGTGCACACTGATTACTCAATGTGCAGCCTCACCCAGCCCCAGAGTCCAGTCAGACTCGGCCAGGTGAGGCTGCTTGAACCAGCCATCCTCCACACACACTCCCAAAAGAGGATAGGGTTTATTATTAAAGTCTCAGGAGAACATTGTACCCGGTACTAACCCTGAATCACTACCTAATTCCATGTGTTGGCTTTAGTCTCTTAATTCTATGATTTGGTTCTGATCAGGTGGACCCAGAGGAGCCAGAGACCAAGGCTCTGGCTGAAGTTGGAAGGGCCAAGAAGAGACGAGTGTCTGCTACCACAGAACCCGAACCGACCGGCCCTGTGACCGAGCAGCAAGCCGAGGTCCAACCAGACCTGACGGCCTGTGATCCAGGTCAGTGTCGTGCTACCATGAACTTGTGGAGCATGAAACCCTACCTTTTGGGGTTCTATACTGTGTTAGCCGTTAACTGTACCAGTCCCTCAATGACGATACTAAATAGGATGTGTCATGCATAACAAACATCCAGGGTCCATGCTGTAAAATGTAACATTTCCTAAATATCATGAAATGGCTGACGGTCTTTTCATAGATTTTTGTATTGGGTGTATATCATGCAAACCTATTTGAATTTTCAGTTTAAGAGGATTATTTTTAGTATTTTCTCCGCTTAATGTCTCCCAGTGTTGAAATTTACCTGAACAAGACATTAAACAATTAAGATGTCTTTTCGTGACGGCACAGATTCCAGATGTGACTCAGCTGTCTCGGTCAAGTCAGGCCTAATTGCTTGCATGTCCCAACATTTCCATGTGCAGGAAATGAACCAAAAGTGGGAGCCGCTGGTAGGATCCCTCGCCATGAAGGGCTGATGAAGAGGAACAAGTCTCTGATGAAACCCTGCACCCCCAGTGAGTTATGCACCTGCCTTCCCATCAGACCCCATCCCCCTCATTAACCACCTGAAACCTAAACAGAAAGGCACCATTAGAGAAAGACCTATTCGCCAATAAAGGTGGAATCATTAAAGTGGTATGTATTTCCCACAGACTTCCAGAAACTCCACGAGGCCCACTTCAACAAGATGGAGTCTATTGACTCGTATGTCCAGAGGAAGGCCAAGCAGGTGACGGCTTTAAAAACCACCTCTCAAGACCTGAAGGTGAGCAGCCATGATGCACCAGGGGGATTGTTCAGTAGTTCCAGTTTGTGTCGCCGTGTGTAATTGTTCCTGTTCTTGTTGTTAATCCTACTTGTGGACTCTATTTCCAGCTTCTTTCACAGGGGGCTCTGCCAAAGCCAGCTGATGTCAAACCACAACAGCTGGTATGTCCGCCCGGCTTATAATGGCTTTTGTTCTTGTTCTGCTTTAGAAAGACAAAAATATATGTATATTTTTGGAGTGCAATTAATCTTTCAGCCAACAGATGGCGATACGTTGTAGGTCTGCCTAGTGATTGACACGTCTCGCTCTCTGTGAAGGTGAGGCGGGCCTCGCTGATGAGCCCCGCGGTGCCCAAGCCTGCCGCCACCCAGGCCAAGCCGCGAGCCAGCAGGGCGGTCCAGAGAGAGGCTTCCTTCAGACCCTCCGTCCTGTCCACACGCAGGATTAACGTCCAGTCAGTATTTCTGCTTCCATCGTGCTCCTTGTTCCTCGTACGCCTCGCCCTTTAGTCGTTCAGTCGACACTTTTATCCGAAGCCACTTTGCGCTGGATAAAGATGCAGGTTGGGGATCGAACCAAGAACCCTTTAAGGCTGGGAGGTCGAACCTCTATCCAACCCCGTCCTGCGATAGGCTCCTATGGTGGCTCACAACTCGGGGCATGGTGCCGGGACCAAAATCTTTTCCATGTCTTAAGTGAAAATGTGGCGGCGCTCATGAGCAAGTTTAGCTGTTGTCGGGTGGTCGGTTCAAGAGCCGGCTGGTAAATGGAGAAGAACGTCCTGGAGGTTTTTTTTTGTTCTTTGAGAAGGAAGTAAACGTGTGTGTGTGTGTGTGTGGTGTGTGTGCAGGTTCTCTGAAGCCACTCATGACAACCAACCCAAGAAGTCTCTGTTGAAGACCCCGGCCCGCCTGTCCACCTGTGTGGCCCGGAGAACCTCAGGAAGACCGACCGGCGACAAGCCCTCCGTCACCAAGAGCTCCAGCGTTTCCGCCACCAAGACCCCTGGTGAGCTGACCAGTGGACCGGAGCTGAGCACGCCGTGTGCCACGCCGTCGTGCATGCCTGATTTGGCCACAAGAGGGCACTGTTTACATATTTTCACACAAACGGAAAAACGTTATGTTCCAACATGAACTTTGCGCCAAATTAAAACTTTCAGAGTAAATCAGTTAAACTGATCTGTTCCTTTTTTGATTTTAAACGGCTGTATTTTTTGGTGAAATCTGTAAAAGCCAAAACGGTGAGCCTCCTTCCTACATACGTCTTTCATTTAGTTTTACTCCATTCTTACAGGAGCCTTTGTTTTCACCGGGAACACGAGTTTCTACACCACTCCCGGGACCAACAAGCCCGGCTTCGACCTGAAGGCCAGCCTGTCCAAGCCTCTCTCCTACAAGCCCCATACAGGTAGGTCCAAGCCTTTCCTACAAGCCCCATAAAGGTAGGACTCTCTACAAGCCCCATAGCGTAGGACTCTCTCTACAAGCCCCATAAAGGTAGGACTCTCTACAAGGCCCATAGCGTAGGACTCTCTCTACAAGCCCCATAGCGTAGGACTCTCTCTACAAGCCCCATAGCGTAGGACATGCTGCAGGGCCACCACTAGTTCAGCCAATAACTGGACCCTGCTTATGGTTCTGGTTTAATACATGAATACATTTTCCTTCACAGGCAAGCTGAAGCCCTTCGGAGAGACAAAGGAAAACCCAGCGGCCAACCCCACTGTGGTTCAGCTGCACCAGAAGAATTACAAACAGCACCAAGTTCGGACCAGGTAGGCAGCAGGGAAACTGGTTGTACTACTTGTACTATTCTTGTCAAGCGACCGGCGGTTCTGTTCCCAACCGTCTAGCTGCTTCTAGTGCACGTAGGAAAGGCTGATGTACACTTCTGCAGCGGCTCACCGCCATGGCTACTTAAGGAGGTTAGCAAATATTTGTATCTTTGCTGCCAACCTTTAGAAATCCTCCCAGCAGTCTATGCTCGGATGTATCTACGCCATCGACAGCCGTTCGGCACAGAAGTATAGTTCAGCATTTCAGGGTTTGATTTTGAGGTAACAGTGGTTTATCCACTACACTGTGGTCCCTCATCAGTGGTCAACAACAGCCAGTACAAATGTAGCCTACAGACTATCATTCTTGCTGAGGCGACAGTTGAGCGTCTGGGAAGGTGAGGGTTAACTCTGTACCTGCCACTCACAGGGAGGAGAGGAGGACCAAGCAGACGCAGGACAGGAAGCAGAAGAAGGAGAGTGCTCTGGGAGCCAGACGAGGACTTGTGATGTCATAACCGCTTCCTGTTTGTAGACTACAGATCTGTACAGCGTGTCGTTTCTTTGTAAATATTTGCCTGTCCGTGCTGGATACTTTCACTGGTACATGTCATCTAGTTTTTGCGCTAAATTTAGGAAGTTGCCCGCTACCTTCGGTAGAAATTAAATGTTTTAGTTGTTTTGTAACTGATTTTGTATTTTATTGAAGATAAAGAAAATGCTGCAGTTTTAAATGTCAAGCCAATTTTAATGTTGTAGTGTTATGTTCTGCTGAATTTTTTTTGTATTTTGCTCTTAAACATGTTTTGATTATATTAGTGGACACTTGTATAAGTATAACAGCCTTTTAAAGTTGACCTTGTGTTTGAGTTTTGTATTACTGCACAAAAGCTGGATAACAGGCCAGAAATACTTTTGGTAAAAGATTTCCCAGAGGCCAATTTTGATGGATGTAAATCTAAAGATTCTTGGTAAATGCGTCCACATTTAAAATTTCCTTAACTATATTTGTATTGCCTTATTGTAAAGTTGATATTTTCTGTAACATGTTCGAAGACCTTGACGAGAAATTAAACAAAAACACACCCGAAAAAACATATTTAATATTTAATCATCTCCATGTGTAGTCCGTCCCTGAAATGTATTTACAATAGATTGGTTTCAGCGGCCATAACTTCAATGCTGCTCTGGAAGGAAAAGGTCCAGACGTAGCCTATACTTCAGGGTTCCTCTTGTACTTCTCGTAAGCAAACTCCTCCGTGTGTGCGTAGTCTTTACACACACCGATGAAGTCTATCTCCAGCTGGAAGGGCCCGTCCACCTTATCCCCCAGGGTGAAGCCTACCGTGTTTATCTGGGGACAAAACAAACCAAGTGTTGGAGGATGACGTATGTACCTAAACCCATACACTACAAAAATAATAAGGTTAGGGCTGTTTTACTCCAGTTTGAACCGTGGCATCCAAATGTTAAGTAATGTTTTGGCTACTCAGCTTTTTGTATCCCTTGTAGCCAAACTTTGAATGTATGAAGACTGTTGCTATTGCTCTACCTTATCAAGCAAGAGATGGTGCTGGTCGTCCTGTATTCTGCCACGATGCCCGAGGAAGAACTTGGAGAAAGGGATCTGTAGAGAAGTTAAGGATATATATATTAATAGGCAGGTTTCTAAACTCATTTTATTTTCCAACCCTGTGACCTATGACCCTAGCGTTGGAAAGTGTCCCAGGCAACCAAGTACATTTGTGGTTTTATGAGGTCTTGGCACAGTTGAGAATATTGGGTGAAATTCTCTTTTTTCTTTTTTTTACTTGTCACATATGTGTGACAAATTTCATCCAACCGTTGGACATATCGCATCCAGACTGCTAGTGACTCCTTCAACGTCGGATGTCTAACAGCCAAAACAATTCATCCCTCACTTCAAATGGAAGGGGACATTTTGGAGCCGTACCTTGACGTCCTGCCAGTAAGGCCCTCCCCGGGTCCACAGGAAGTAGCTGTACATGTCGTCCTTCTGGTGGCTGAAGTATGTCTCTGGGGCCAGGTTGATCATCCAGGGTCGGCCGTCGCCGCGCACACGCAGGTGCAGCGTGTTGAAGCTCGTCCAATCAAAGTGCGTCTTCCGGTCAAAGGAGCACTGGGGATCAGAGCGTTGTGTGGGTCATTATGAAGTCACGGGGGATTATGTCATTCAATCTGATGCTGTCCAGACACATTGGTGAGCAGGATCGTGTCGTGGTTGGGGTTTGACTCTGAAAGGGGAAAGGTACCAGGTTCGATCCCTCATTTCCCATTGCCTACCTGTAGGGATCCTTGAGGAAGAAGCCCTAACTCTACCTGCTTCTTAATGACATGCATTTGAATTCAATGCAAAAAGGTTAAGGATAAAGGTGTAATAAACAACTGAATAGTAATAAGAGTATATGTATGAAAATCCCCATTTATAGATGAGACTTTTCATATATTTATTTGCACATTTATTGTATCCTCTTTTTTCTTCACTGCCTTGTAATCCTGCTATTGAGAAATCAAAACGTCCCATCTAGGATATGCATTTCATTTCATATTTACTCTTCATTTGACTAGAGAAAGGGGGGCCTGGAGACCTGGACATTCAGGGTGGGAACGTTGGTGCAAAAGCAGCGGAGACGGGAGGAGGGCCCTCACTCACCAGCCGCTGCTTGGAGCGCAAGGTGCAGTATCCGCTGTAGCGCGTCTCCCCGTCCCGGGGCGGGGCGGCGCACAGGCTCCCGTACAGCAGGCAGGTGTTGTTGTTCCTGCCCAGCTTCAGGTACGCCTCGCTCTGCCCTCCGATCTCGCGGTCCGACGACACGCTCCACTGCTCCAGGCTCTCGGGCCCCCGGAACTCCCACACCACGCGGTTCTGCTCCAGCATGTGCTCCAGCATGGGCTTCCCCTCGGGCCCCACCAGGGGGTCCAGCAGCTCCTTCTTCAGCAGCGCGACCTGTCTCTTCACGCCCTCCACGCCCTTGGCGAAGTCGAACTTGATCCTCTTCCAGGGAGGCCTGTTGTCTTTGGGCTGGCCGGGTCTCCGGTACTGGGCCCGGCTCAGGGGCCTCGTGCAGGCCCCCCCCAGGAGAGAGGAGGGGTTCAGGAATAACTGCTGCTGGACGCACCCAAGCAGCCCCGGCGGAGGGTGGCGTGCGATCCTCGACAAGGACATTTTATAGAGCTACTGTCACTGTGGAAATAAGGTGGTGAACAAGGGGTTATTGTGATGGAAATATGTTAAGCTGTGCCGCGATAGAATATCACATTATTTTATTACTCACATCGCAAGTTCGTCCTGACCAGGTATTGCTTGAAACTGGGGTTCTTGACTGGGGCTGGATTACCTGTTGAAAGATGTCGACATAATATTGTAGTGTTATACACATTTGAAGTACAGTCGGGCAAAGATGACGTTTGATGCGAAAATGAAATTAACACAATTAAAAAACGTTTAACGCTATAATACATGAGAATCAACGGCATACGTACTATCATGCTCTCTGTGACCTCAACTTACATCGCGCATGCAGGACCCAGATGAATGGAATAAACACGCCGTGAATTTGACAGGACTCAATAATATGACGTTTATTGAGGGTCAGTTAGTGCTGTCAATCGTTCACATCCTATCCCCCAAACACACTCTGCGTTTAATTATCTATTAATATTTCAATACAGTAAAAGGAGACATGTATGTTTACAGGAGCAGCCGCAGTGGGACGGACGCTCCTCCCATAAGCGAGTGCACCAAGTGTTTGTTCCTCTCTTCGTTTCCTCCAACAGTGTAGTTCCTACCTCGGCTACTTTCCCATCTCTCTTTTACGTGTACTTCATACCAGCCCTCGAATACACCAACTATAACGTCATATAAATACCCACCTGCGATGTGTCTCATTTGTATCCATTATAAAACACCGAAAACTGTTTCACGTAGTCGGATAACATGCTTATTGCGCATGCGCACGGTTTACCTCCAAACACTCAGACGACACAGAGGCAGCTAGCAGGTTAGCCTCGGCAGCTAATCATGGTGAATGTAAAGAAACGGAAAGGTCGAGTCGTGATTGACTCTGACTCTGAAGACAGCGCCAGCGACGATAACCTGGATCAGGTAAGAACAATAGGCGCACGTGTTTCTGGGTGATGTTTCTTTTGTGAGGATCATTTGAGTATTCCTCGGTGGTCGACATCTGGAGGTTTTTAGGGCTAGCGCTAGCCGAGGAGTGGGATGAGGCCAAGCCACTGATGGTTGCTCTTCTTGGGAGAGGAAGCCGAGAGCGACGGCCTCCTCCAACACAAACAGAGTCGCATACAAGTTGTTCCACACTCGCGCAAATCCCGTTCTGGACGTGTTTGCTCGGGTGTGCTTCGTAACGCAAGCCGAATAAAATGATTTAGATGTAGTAACAGTAATGAACCCATTAGCCACCAATGCTACCGCTAAGGCAGGAGCTAAACATAGCTCTTCTCCCCCAGCAGTAGAGCCACTGGGCACCGCGCAAGGGCCTCGTCCCGAGGGTTAATAACTGTGGGACACCCGTGTTATGGTGGGATGTCTGGAACTGCTGGCGGTCAATCAATGGATCAACACATGGTCGTGACTTGTTACAAATGTTTGGGTGCGTTTCTGGGACCGTGCGGCGCTGTGATGGCGCTGCGGGGGCTTTATAGCAAAACACCTTGCCCTCTCCCGCCGTGACGTCACGGGCGCAGGGTTGGATTTCGGTGTCGGTGTTGTTGACAAACACACTCCTGGAGAGGACACGGCGCCGTGAGACTGTGGTTTACTTAAACACGCTGTACTGCTGTGCTGCAGCGAGGCTGTATTGCTAGCGCAGACATTTGGTGTTTTGATTCGTTTTGCCGCAATGTCCGTCCAATACCCGTCTGCACAATGCAAAAACACGTTACCCGCAGAGTAAGATACTGTTGTCTCTTTAATACGGTAGCGTGCATGGACGTCACTGACATGTATTATGATTATGTCGGTATGTAACTTCTCCACAGATTCCTTCAGTAATTGGAATTTCACATTACCATGATCTGTGTAGATCAATAACTGCAGTCTCACTGCAATTATATTTGTTCATCGATTCTTTCCAAGCCCTTCTGGTTGCCGTTGTATTTCTGACAATGTCTTCGGTGGTGTTTTCGGCTCAGCCTGTAATCGTTGTGTTTCCCTCTGCTCCTGCAGGAGCTGTTGTCTTTGGCCAAGCGGAAGAGGACGGACTCAGACGAACAGGATGAGCCCGTTAGCAAGCCGACGGCGGCGGCGTCTACAGACTCTGAAACGTCAGACAGCGACGACGAGGTGCGACCCTGCATTATAGTTACATTTGATTATTTTATTTGTATAGCCCTTAAACGCAGTTACAGTCTCAAAGGGCTTAACAGGCCATATATTTATGACCCCCTAGCCCCCGGGAGGGCTGGAAAAATCTTCCTTAACAGGGAGATCCCTCCTTCCGTCGATGGTTGGGAGTGCGATGGGTGCCATAATGGACATGCATATGAGCTAACATTAAGCTAACATTTCAAATCATTTAGTTAAGAAAAGTAAATGTTGTCTATGGTGATGAGGAGCTGGTCGGTGAGCAGGCCGGTAACAGTCAGGGGAGTCCAGCCATCCAGTCACTCAACAGACCAAACATCCAGTCACAGTCACCGCAACGCGCTGAAACGGAATTATGAATTAGACGGGGCAGGCTGCACAGAAAACATGTAGGCAACCGCTAAACTACCGCCTATCAGCAGTCTTGGCTAACAGCAACAGCCGCTGAGGGCACCCCCAGGTGCCAAACGAAGTCCAGTATAGCCCTACTCACAGTTAGCGCTTCAAAGGGCTTCCCAGGCCCGCCTTTTACCCCCCCGACCCCCTCAGCACTAGAACCCGTAGTAACATGCAGGTTATGTTTGTAGTCTGGCTTTTTGTTTACACATTTGTATTGTGCAACCATTCCACTTTTCCTAAAGATACAGATTTCTTTTAAATGAATCTTAATGGTTCTCACCAACCATAACAGATTCGATCTTCAGGTGACGTAATGAACACAAACGTACTTGGACAAAATAGAGATTTCAATTTCTTTCAAAGAAAAATGTCAATGAAAGGGAAAGAAATGACAGTCAGGGCCTCCAATCATTCCACGAACGCATGCATTTCACGGCGGAGAACGATCAAAATGTCAGGCGGGAACGTTACGTGGGTTTTTAATCCGACAACGGTTAGTTCTGCTCCGACGGCGAGCCAGTAGGTCCACTGTTCTGTCGACCCTCGGTCAGCCCCCCCCCCCCCCCGGGACCCTAACGCCTCGTGTTCCTCGCTCCAGTGGACGGTGGGCGGGACCAAGGGCAAGAAGAAGCTGAAGCCGGGGAAGGGCTCGGACAAGAAGAACACCTCCAAGAAGAAGCTGCACAAGGCCGCCGCGTCGGGCAGCTCCGATGGGGACAGCTCAGCCGAGAGCTCCGCGCCGGAGGAGGGTGAGTCGCACCCACTGGGTGCTGGCACGGGAGGGCACCATACCGGCGGGATGTCCCGGTTAGGGATGGGGCACTGGAACTCGGGTTCACGCTCGGGCACGCGGGTGGAATTAGTTTGAGAGCCCTCGCAAAACAAAAAATACTTCCAGTGTAAGGATGTCTGAACGTTCCTTCATGTTTTTTGAAATTCGGTCGATAACGGGAAACCGAAAGCGTTCATTGTTCTGAAGAATGACGTTACTCTGCTTTCAGTGACCGATACTAAAATCCAAATCGAGTACTGATGCCCATCCCTATATAGGATCTATATCTACTTCCATCAAATATATGCCGTTATCGTTGATGGAAGACGTTTTGCATTGAATGCTTGTCTAGTTTCTCCGTATCCGCAGTGACATTTATTTTCTGCAATGACGTGGGTTAACCTGTGATTACTTCATGGTGTTAATGCATGAGTGTGTGTGTGTGGGGTGTTTTTGTGTTTGAAAGACCACCTCAACCAGTCCCAGTGCAGAACACCCCCTCCCTAGAGCGGCCATATTTGGCCACACATTCGGGGGAGTTGTGTATGGTGACATAGGGGCAGGGTTGCCATGTTAAATTGGGCATATTTATATTCTGGATTAATGGCTGCAAAACATGCCGTTCTGCAGCTGACGGTTCAGTTACCATGGGGACGATGAGTGAGTCTTTAAGCGTCAAGGGGGATTAGTTGATTAGTCCTCTATCCCGGGTCGACCTCACATTAGCAGCTAATGCTGATGCTATTGCTCTCTGCTGCTGTACATTGCGGTGGCTCCTGGCTTTGGTTGATGGAGTCTCCCCATAGCCATGGGAATCTGTGGATAGCAATGGATAGTTGTTTTATTGATTGCTGAAAACGCATTTAATATTATATATGCGTATGTCAAATGTGATGCAAATATTCAAAGCGATTGGTTAATGACAGTTGTTTTTCTAATGACTTTAAAAGGACATAAACAGACTAATTGTGATGAAGAAAGTGTACGATTAATGATTGGCTACATTAGATGCATGCCATGAAGGAGCAGGTAGGGATTAGGGGGGATCTTTGGCTAGGATGCCTACAGGTTAGACTGCATACATTGGGATTCAAACCCAAACCCTCCGGACTGGGAGTCGGACTCCCGAACCGCTGGACCGTCCTGCCCCAGTACAGCCCATGTCTAACACGGCGTTCCCTCTCCCAGGCGAGGTGTCGGACTCCGAGAGCAACAGCTCGTCCTCCAGCTCCGACTCGGAGTCCTCCTCGGAGGACGACGTGTTCCGGGACGGCTACGGGGAGGACCTGATGGGAGACGAGGAGGACCGCGCCCGCCTGGAGCAGATGACGGAGAAGGAGCGGGAGCAGGAGCTCTTCAACCGCATTGAGAAGAGGGAGGTGCTCAAGAGACGGTGAGTGGGGAGAGGGAGGAGTGGGGAGAGGGAGGTGGGGGGGAGAGGGAGATGCTGAAGAGATGGTGAGTGGGGAGAGGGAGGTGGGGGGGAGAGGGAGATCCTGAAGAGACGGTGAATAGGGAGAGGGAGGTGGAGAGAGGGAGGTGCAGAGAGACGGTGAGTGGAGAGAGGGAGGTGGGGGGAGAGAGGGAGGTGTGGGGGAGAGGGAGATGCTGAAGAGACGGTGAGTAGGGAGAGGGAGGTGGAGGTGGAGAGAGATGGTGAGTGGAGGTGGGTAGAGAGGGAGGTGCTCAAGAGGCGGTGTGGGGAGAGGAGGAGGTGGGGAGAGAGGGAGGTGGAGAGAGAGGGAGATCTTGAAGAGACGGTGAGTAGGGAGAGGGAGGTGGAGAGAGAGAGAGGGAGGTGTATGAGAGACGGTGAGTGGAGAGAGGGAGGTGGGGAGAGACAGAAGGAGGGAGAGAGACTGAGTGGAGGGAGAAGGAGGTGGGGAGGGAGAGAGAAAGGGTAGCAGGAGGGGTGAGATAATATAAAATGCATCATATTACTTGAAACAAATTCCATGAACAAAGTGGTCAAATTGATTAAGACTACAACCACAGGGGTAAGAAAGACTTTGTTAATAGTTAATGCTGTCTTGTTGAGTGCTCAGTGCTGCAAATGACTATTTTATGGTTCACAGAAGGAGCCTGAAGTTTGTATCTCTGTCATGATTGAACTCTTGACGTCGGCACTGTCTGGCCACAGGTTTGAAATCAAGAAGAAACTAAAGACGGCCAAGAAGAAGGAGAAGGAGGAGAAGAAGAAGAAACAGGAGGAGGAGCAGGAGAAGAGGAAGCTATCTCAGGTCCAAGACACGCAAGTGGTGAGTGTCCATCTCCATCATCTTCATCATCATTATCCAGGGACAATCACATTTGAGTAACAAATGGAACACAGGTTTCACTCCCATCGTCTTTATGTTGAGTGAATAAATACAGGTAGAAACAACAGTGAGCATTTGAGGACCAGATCTTGTGTGATGGTGGGGATGGCTGTGAGGTGGAAGCCCCAGCTACTGTAGCATAGCGAGGGATATGCTACAGTAGCATAGCGAGGGCCACGATGTCTGAGCGGCGAGTGGGTTCTCATGCTCCCACCTCCTCGCCAGGTGATGTCACACAACAAGGAGCGCCGGTCCAAACGCGACGAGAAGCTGGACAAGAAGTCCCAGGCCATGGAGGAGCTGAAGGCCGAGAGGGAGAAGAAGAAGAACAGGACAGGTTGGAGACTCATCGCATTCTGGTTGATCGAATAAAGCTTTATTCGCACAGCGCCCTTCGGCGATACAAAGGTTTAAAATGAAAGCAAAACGAGTCAGAGCCACAGCATTCGAGAGGGAGAGAGATCGATTACACATTCAGTGATTAGAAGAAAGCTAAACAATAAAAGCTTTTAGAAAAAGGAAAGATATACTTATTGTGATGCCCTTGGTATGTGGCAATACATGTCTGGTACTAAACATATTTACATTCCACTGCAGAAGACATTTTGTTTTGTTGCAACCGTTGACCTTTGACCCGTTGACCCGCAGCGGAGCTGCTGGCCAAGCGAGAGCCCCTGAAGACCAGCGAGGTCTACTCCGACGACGAGGAGGAGGAGGAGGAGGACGACGACAAGTCGTCAGTGAAGAGCGACCGGAGTTCCCGCTCTTCATCCTACGATGAAGACGAGTAAGCGATGCTTTTCCTTGGCGGGATTATGGGGGTTTTGCTACATCGCCGCGGGACACTCTTAGGCTAGGAGGGAAAATGGATTCATGTGTTAATGACTACTTATGACACGCCTAACGAGGGAGACGAGAGAGAACGAGTCGAATCAAATGAGATTAAAATGACCCATCTGAATCACACATATTCAGAGGCACATTAACATACGCCGCTGGACTTCAAAACACACACGCACCCATGGGCAGAAGGTCAACTAATACAATTCATTCAGTCAACATACATTTCGATTTTTCCATTAAAGAACATACTATAT
>JAOPJO010000124.1:15334921-15350128 GCA_027123675.1 Molva macrophthalma | reverse complement strand
ACCCCCAACCCTCCCATGGTTACGTCTTTATAATTTATCCAGTCCAACCCAACCGCCATGTCAACACCTTCTCGTCTGGTAGATGTTTATATGAAAAATCCAACCACAAAGTGAGTGTGTTTCTGTTCTGTTATTTTCTACATGTGGCATGTGTTGCACCAAATGACTTCTGTAGTGACTGAAACTAAATAAAACTTCAATGGGCTTTTTCAAAAGACATGGCGGGGCCGACGCTGGCTGGTTCATGGTGTGTGTTCCATCCCGGGGCCCGGGGCCCTTGGAGCGGCGTCTACCGGGCCGCACTCCAACAGAGAGCTCTGTGACATTATTGAACGTTCAAACCTGTGCTTCGCATTTGACGACGTGCGCGTCAAATACTCGTTGACCCACCAGACCACAGAATATGCGCAAGCAAATCACATTTCACCCAAACCACTGATTGACACCCACTTCATTTTGACATTAATATTCATTTGGCAAGTATGGTTCTGTATAAATTCTGCCATATGTATGGAGGTCTCCGTGGGCCCCATGTGGCTGAGGGCTGCTCTGGCTCTGGATTCAAACAATTTGAGAAAGGCTGGACTGGAGGATGTTCATGGGGAAGTTATGCAGCATAGAGATCTATTTTACTACCAATATTTAGTTATCATGAGGCTTTTATTCAAAGCGCCATGAATTCAGATCATTTAGGAGCAGGTAGGGGTTAGAACTCTTGCTACAGACTGGGGACATTGGGGATCGAACACAGTTCCTTTTCAACTGATGAAAGGCCCTATCTACGAGAGGCCATGTGGACATCCAGTCTTAAGTACCCCATATTGGTTAGTTGGGCAGGTAATCCTCACTTTAATCTTTGGAAACTGCACTTATGCATCCCGTTTCGCTAGGGGATCTCCATATTGTGAACTCACACATAGACCAGAGATGTCAAACCAAACCGCCATTAACATTTTTGTGTGCAATACAACCACAAGGATATGAACCTAAATATCCACAAGGTATAAGCCAATGCAACGTAAACAAAACCAAAAACCGCCACTCTTGCAAGACTTATTATGCCCTCATGTTTCAGTTTCTGTGTTGAACGACAAACATTTAGGCTTGCAGAAATCGGATGCCCGACCTAGTTTGGCACAAACATGAGAAATAAATAGTATCCGTGCAGGGTTTGTGCACACAAACTGTTTGTGGTTGATTTGAGGATCCCTGCGAGGAATATGCAGGGTCGGGTCTATCTATGCGAATCATCATGTATCAGTTTCAACTCTTATCGTACACACGGAGAGATGGTCTAAATATAGACACCGAACGAAGAGCCCCAATCCATCAATAGCCTGTGCATGAATCCATTATTCAGCCATTATAGTAGAAAATCTTTTTCTAGGAAATCATTTTGCCTACATGGACTATGTTATAACCCTGCATTAGATTTGAGGTGCTACTCTATTTCACAGCTTTCATGATATCATATTTCATGATTCAGGAGACGTATTTAACCAAGCCGGCTTACAGTGAATCCGGACACACGTCTTCAAGGAGCAGGTAGGAGTTAGGGGAAGACACCAGACAGACGGGGATCAAACCCAGAACCTTTGGGCTGCAAACACCCTAACCACTACACCATCCTGGTCCTTTCTGGATCAAAGAGAATGTATGGCAATTAATAATCAGCAATGTTTCGGCTCACATAGAAAAGTGTTTGCATATGATTAGCGCAGCAGGCTAGCCCTTGTCATGTACGGCCTGACCTACTCCTTAAAATTGTATTAATGGCTGTGGAGAAATTAGCATACTGGGTAGTAGACCTAAATGAGCAACACCATATTCTTCATGATTCCCCATCACTGTCTGAAAATATCATAAATGGCACAGTCAATTGTTTAAATGCCAAAATAAAAGTCACCAGTCCTCTTATCTTTTCTCATCTCATGGTGTAAGGTTGAAATGCTGAGCGTGTGCTTTGGTCTAGGGTTGAGCTTAAGGAGAAAGTGGGTAGGATATTCTTATTAGAGTTATTGCATTGGAGAAAGCCCAGGACGTTTGGGATATCAGGAAAGCAGCGGGAATGGAGTCCCGAAGAAGACAATACAGTGCAATACAAGCCCACTTTCCTGTGGTCCAATCAAAACGAATGACGTCACCTGGAGCCGGCGGCGAGTAATCTACAACAGGTGCGTTTCACCCTGAGGCAAAGGTCCTGTCGTAGATGTTCGTTCTGGACGAACGCACACTGTAAGAAAATACAACTGATGTTTTGTTTTGTCATCGTTAAGGCTATTTATTTATTAAGCCTATTTTATTAATAAAGGACCGATCGAGAATTGGAACAACCGGGTGAAGGTAAAACCTCAATACGATTTGACTATATTGTTTTCTGTTAGGACTCTGAATACAAACATTATATTGCTGGAAGTGTGTTTTTCTGACCTTTTTTGTGTAGAGATGTTTAATGTAATCTCTTAAACCATTGTTATCTTAACATTCTACTAATTTCAATTAAACAAAAAATAACGTTAAACGCTATATTAGCACTTTGAAATAGTGAATTAGAAGTGCCAGATAACTCAAATGCATATTTTTTGCAGGTGACATTGGAAATGATATGGACTTGAAAATGATTTCAATATCTGAACCTCCAACGGCTGGATCGGAGGTGGTGTTCGTGATTAAACATGTCTGTTTTAAGAGCCATGTTGGTCTGGTGGAACTGTTGGTGGACATCGGCTGTGAAGTTAAAGGCGTCCCGGAGAACAAGAGTGAGGAAACCGCGTCTGATCAGATCAGTTCCAACGGTGACTCACAAGCTAGCCGTGTCCTGGAAAGCGTTTTAACAAGACGCCAGAATACAATTCCTCCCTCGCCATATCATTTAGAAACCTGCTTTCTCGCTAATATTCTGCCTTTTGCGGCGAAATGGTCAGAAAAAGCCACAATATTTTTGAAATCTGTACTTGACAAGCAAATGAGTGGATTGGTTGAAGATGTACTGATGCCAGACAGGATCATCCTCATTGACATTCCGTTGATCAGCAATTTTCTGTCCCGGGGTCGGATGGCAAAGAAGATTGAAGCTGGCCACTTCAAGAGCCTGGTCATCTCATCTCCAGATTCCCCTACCACGCCTTCCACACCATGCTCCTTAAGCCCTTTACCGTCTAATGGTGGCTGCGCACGGGACCCCCCCGGACAATACCTCTACCTCGAACTGCAAACGGACTTCTTTGAGAATGTCAAGGTGACACAAGTGACCGATCCGCTGAGCTTGTTCTGTAAACTCTCTATATTCTCCAAAGAGCTGGAGAAGCTTTCCAAGCAGATGCAGCTGCACTACGATGGAAGGTCTGCTCTTGCGCCGGGCCGACCTTGGGCAAGAGGTTCCCCGTGTGCCACCAGAAGTACTGACGGCACATGGCAGCGTTCTCAACTGACCCAAGCCGTGGCGAGCAACACCGACTTTGTGGAAGTGTTGCACGTAGATCACGGTGAGACTCAAAGGATCCCGACGTCTGAAGTCCGACATCTGCACGAGAGCTTCCTCCGAATACCGGTCTTCACGTACCATTGCGCCATCCATGGAGTGCAGGGCACGACTTGGCGCGAAGACCAAATTGATGTTTTGAAATCGCTGACGCGCGGTGCTGTTGTGGCTAAATTTGAACGCTATGATGCAGTGAAAAATATCTACGATGTGAGGTTATTCGGAGATGAGGCGGAATGCATCAATGCATATTTTACAGAGGAGGCTGTAGTTATTTCAGAACCGAGACACGCCTGTAAGGATTCTGCTGCTGAAGACTGTACCACTCCATCGGGTACAGATGACATGGAAAAGAGTTTCAGCCCCAAGGTCGACATGACGGATCGATTCTTACGATCCAGCACGTCAACCGAGTCCGCGAACCCACCGGCAAACGGGAGAACGGACGATGACAAATTTGTTGACAAGAAAGGCTGGCCCAATCCGTCACCCCTCAGGAGGGAAAATGCAAACTCGGTGATTCAGAATGGACATGGCAATGGACATGCTTCTCCCCAGGCCCCCAGTGTGAAGAAAAAAACCATACGTGAACAATTCTTACCGGTAGGGAGCTGTGTGGCTGTCAAAGTATCTTTCATTGAAAGTCCAGCAATGTTTTTCTGTCAAATACTAGAAAACAGAGAATCTCTTATCTTCCTAATGGAAGATTTGCAAAGTTATTATGATACTTCTAGCGTTGAGAAGCACGTCGATGATTTCTGTGTTGCCCGGCACCCAGAAAACCACATGTGGTACCGCGGGAGAATAATTAACCACCAGTCATCAATGATGGATGTCAGATTCATAGACTACGGTCACACTTTCAAGGTTCCTGTGCAAGACCTACGCCCCATTGATCCACGCTTCATGTGTTTGAATGCGCATGCCTTTCAGTGCTGTTTGCAAACCCCGTTGCACCCCTCCAACCCCAGTGTTGCTATTTGGACTGGTGGGGCCACAGAAGAATTCCACAAGTTCCTAAATGCAGGGGATTTTTCAAAAGGCGAGTTGAAATGCACTGTCAAAGCTACGGCACGCAACCCACAAGGTTTTGCTTGTAGCGTTGTCGACATCCAAACCCCTCTTCAGAGTTTATGCAACCTGCTCACTCAAATGTCGGTGTCACAGCCTGTAAACCCTCTGGAGGCCGTTCCTGTTCCACTGGTCACACCGGGATACAGTCACTCAACCCACGACCTTGAGGTTGGTTCCAGGGAGGAGGTGTGCATCACATGCTCTGTGAGTGTCAATCACTTCTACTGCCAGCTCACCAGGAACGGCCATTTGTTTGACAGAATCATGGAAGACGTTAAGCAGCTTCTGGCCAGCCAGCCGCCAAGCACTGGTCTTCCTCTGGTGGTCAACAGCGCATGTATCGCAAGGTACACAGACAATAGGTGGTACAGAGGTCAAATAAAGAAGACCCGTCCTCAGCTCCAGGTTTGCTTTGTGGAATTTGGGGATGTCATGTCATTGAAAATGTCTGATGTTCGTCCCGTTCCAGCAGAATGTAGTGCGGTCCGATCGCTTCCTGCGCAGGCTATCGAAGTTGGCCTGTTTAATGTTCCGGCCGATGCACCAAAGGAGATCAACGACTGGTTTGAAGAGCACGCCGTCGACCACTGCTTCACTATCTCTGTGGAGGAAATAGACCCCAGTGGGAAGCTACTCGTTGAACTCTTTGACGGGACGTTGAATGTAAATCTTGCAGTCAAAGAGAGGACAGTGATGGCAAAAAAACTGAATGGCTCACACCCACGGCCCGTTCCTTCGCCGTCTTCAAGCGCCGAACGGAGCACACTAAAAATCCCAGTGGACAACCGTAAAATGCAAAAACAAACCATCACTGAACCAAAGATGAGGACCACGCAACAAAACGAATTGTGTCCCAGAAATGGCCTGCAAGCAAAGGTCGAGCAGAAGACAAGTGGACCTTCCGTACCATACACCTTGGTGGACACGAGTAAACCTGTGAATCCTTCGCTGGAACCCATAAATACCTTCCAAAATGCAACACTGGCAGACCTTTCCCCAAGGATTGTAGAGCAAGGATCGTCATCTGCCGTGCATGTTTCCCATTTCAAGAACCCTTCAAGGTTTTATGTTCAACTCCAACAGGATGAGAAGGACATATACGCCATTGTGGAAAAACTCAACGATCCAGAGGGGGTGTTTTCCGGTCCGGTTCAATTTGACAGCTTGAATGTTAGTGATTTGATCAGTGCAGAGTTTCCTGACGACGGTTCATGGTATCGTGCGGTTGTTGGGAAGAAGCTTGACGATGGGTCACTCACTGTTCAGTTCATAGACTTTGGCAATGAGGCCACGATCCCTTGTGGCAAGACATGCTACCTCGACAAGGAATTCCTTGCTCAGCCACGGTTCAGTATTCCATGTAAATTTGGAGAAATTGGCAACAACCAAGAACAGTGGGATCAGGAGGCGATATCAGCGTTCAAAAGCGATACTGTTGAAAATCCTGAGAAGACTTACTCATGCACCTTCATGAAAGAAACTCTAAATGTTTGGGATATTGTTTTAGAGGACCAGGGCATTGCATTGTCACAGACCCTCATCCAGAAAATTCAAACTGGATCAAACTTGAAGCAAACTGATTGCACTGGAGAAACCTCCCGATACACTAAGCCGGACATCACCCCAAACAGCCTGTATCAGGTGTTCGCAACGTGCATTGTGGGACCCCACTTCTTCTGGTGTCAGCATGAGAACTCAGAGGTTCTGGACAAGGTGTCCGAGCTCGTGGAGGAGGCCGGACGATCAAGAGGGCAGGACCCCACCTGGGTCGAGACCCTGAGCCTCGGCAGCCCCTGCCTCGCTCTCTTCACCGACGACAATCAGTGGCACCGGGCTCAGGTCATCCGCAGGACCGGCGACGCGATCTCCGTGTTGTTCATAGACTACGGCAACGAGGCAGAAGTCGACGTGAGTGGCGTGAAGGCGGTGCCCCACTTTTTGTTCGAGGCGGCCCCCCAGGCGTTTCTCTGCGCCTTGGAAGGGTTCGACGAAGCTAAGGGCACCTGGGAGGAGTGCGCTTCCGACGAATTCTACGAACTCCTGGTGGACAAAGCTCTGGGCGTGACTCCGCTTAACGTCGGGGACAATCTTTACACAGCGATTCCTCAGTACACCGTGAAGGTGGAAGTTGGGGAAACGATGGTGAACAAAGCAATGGAAAATCACTGGAAAGGTTTGGGGGAAAAAGATGGTGACAGCAGCCCGGCGCAGAGCCCACCATTGGTGAGTATTGCTGTATGAGATTGCTGTATGAGAACCTTTTTGTCGGTACCTCCGAGACCATTTAGATGCACGTTGGCTACTAAAATACATTTAATATTTTAATCTTTGATTAAATGATTAGTAGATCGTTTTCTACCACATATTAAACAATTTGCCCAAGTTATTGTCTAATTCTAGACTCAATGGGGTTCAGTTGATGCTCTGTTCAGTTCTGTGCAGTTTGTTTAAACATGTATTTATTTATTTTTTGTTTTTAGCTCATTTGTGCCAAGAACCAAGTCATGAACTCCAGCATCCTACCATGTTTCTAAACGCTTTCACAGAATGGTAAATAATAGGCGAATAACTGACCAAACTGATTTTATACATGTACTACATTAACATGGCTCAATTAAGAGTAGTGAAATGAGTCTGAGACCTGCTTTTACGTTACTACTTTTTTGTTCTTTCATCAGTGCTCTGAATAATGTTTTTGTTTTGTTTTTGCTCTACAGAGTATTCAACATAAACTTGAGAGAATCAGCAGGACTCAATGTCAAACCTGAGCAGTTGACATAAAAATGTACTTGTTCTATGTGTAATAAATTTGTAATTAAATTGAGTTTGAAATGTGTTTTACTTAATTCATTGTTCTATAATGCCTACACAATGACATTTGGTTCAAAATGAATTGTTTAAATTAAAGCCTAATCTTGTTTTAAATAATTATCTAGAAATACACAGCTCAACACATTTTAAACCTGAATTCTGTAATTTATTGAACATGCATACCTTTAGTGTAAAATACATTTATATTGGTTTTATCACCTTTTTTAAGCTGGAAGCAAATGCTCATTCATATTAACTATCATTGCAGTGATTTGGTGAGAAATAATGGTTGGTATTTAGAATTAACTGCTGATTTCAGATTCTGCAACATTTTTAGTTCAGGACTTATTTTTGATTATTCTATGTAATTTATATATATATATTTAAAAAAAAAAAAAAATAGGCTACCATCAGGACTCATTAAGACGCTGAAAAACCAATGAAGGTATTAAACCACCACCAGATGGCAGCAGAAGCAATCCTATGTACTGATTTCCTGGGTCGTTCATTTGTTGAGTGTTGCCAGGCAACGCTCATCCTGAGCCATGACAGAGCTGCACCAGGCCGCAGCGGCTGGGGACTGTGATCTGGTCGAGGAGTTACTGAAGAACAAAAAATGCGATCCTAACCAGAGAGACCTCGATTGGAACCACAAGACGCCGCTCCACTGGGCTGCGGCTAAAGGTAGGCTTATAGAAAGCCAGAGCAGGCCTTGTTGCATTTGCTAATTAATTTCCCTGGCATTTGCTGTCAAGTTGTTTTACGTTGCACATCATATTTGACATCCCTTCCGCATTCAGGACAGACGGAAATCGTCAGGATTCTAGTAGAGAACGGCGCACGGCCGTGTATGAGGACAGATAACGGCTGGACCCCAGCGCACTTCGCCGCAGAGTCGGGACGACTCGGCGTACTGCGTCTGCTCCACGTGCTGCACGCCTCCGTAGACAAGGAGGACGTCTCCGGCGACAGACCAATCAGGCTGGCGGAAATGTATGGACACGAGGACTGTGTTCGCTTCCTTCAAATGTAGGCCTTTGTGTTATTAATATCTCCTAAGTAAACTTAAAGGGCCCACACAATGAAAAATGTGCTCCCTTAGGTCCAAATTAGGGTACCCATAATTAATTAGGCCTACTTCAATATAACTAAAGATCCATTTTTCTTTTTAAATATTAAGTGTAGGTATTTTTCATATATTGGCGCCCAAAAAATGTATTTGTTCAATTACACTGATCAATCTATTACAACTGTATCAACTGTAACTCATAGCACGGTAATTGAAAGGTAGCTCTGTTTTTTGACAGATTCAAATATCACGTCGAAGCTCGAAAAAAGTCGAAAAATGTCATCTGACTACCGTTGGATAGGGCTTTTAAAGCAACTTTAATATATTGAACTTACTCCAGACCATCTTGTGAAAAGAAGGAGAAATGTCGTCTGTGTGTGTTACAGTGCGGAGATGGAGTCTAAAGCCCACCGCCAGATGGCGCTTCAGAAAGGCATCTCTTTGGACGAGACAGATGAAGAGTGGGAAGATCAGCAAAAAGAGAATGGAATGGATTTAAAAAAGTAACCGAGGATGAAAGACAAACAGAGATGTGTCCAGAAACGACATGTTTATTTGGACGATGTTTGTCAATGGTCTGACAGGTTAATAACGCAATAGGCTCTATATAGAAAGACCAAAAGATCTCCAATCATATCAAATAAATAAGTTCAAGAAAAAGATCTAAAATGACATCCAGAAAAAACGAAAAATGTAATTATATTTATCTCCAACTGTTTAAGTTGTCATAAGGCAACACATTTGACTACCTTCACTAATAAAAATAATTGACCTCCCTTGACACACATCCACAGTGATCTCGTTATACATCCCATGATCTACAGTTGTAGCCTACAACATTATGCCAACGGCAGCCAAAACAAATGTCCCTGCTGAAGATGAAGCACATTTCCATCCAATTAACAGGTGACAGGTTGGTGTCTCAGGAGTCAGTCAGTCAGTCTAACATCAGACTGCATGGTCAAGAAGGTCTCCTTAGTGGACGTAGGCGGGTGCTGGGGGATCAAAGACAAAGTGTGAAAGAAACGGCCAAAACACATTTGCTAAGTGTAGTTGGTGATCTGTATTAAACTCACACTTATGGACAAACGTTTCATCAGCGCGTCTCGAACCTGAGTTAAATAAAAAACAGTTATTGACGGTGTCCATTTTACAGTTAAAGGTGCATTGTGGAACAGCTTTTTGTTTGAAACGTGCTCTAAATCACATTCTGTCATGTAGATTCTAAAGCTACAGGGGTCTAGGTTCATTGCTCTGACTCTGCAGCGGTGTAGAGAAATCTCCTGTTCAATCTCAAAAAGTGATCGTGCTTTTCAGAGATGGGCAGGGTAGGGAGATTAGCAAAGTTTTTTTTGCTAGCTTGAAATCGAAAATCTTGCACATTGTACCTTTTAATATACAACAGTATATGTGTTTTTAAAGAGGCAACCAAGCTGTGAACACTTTCAGATTGCCTCAATTACTATCTAGCTAGATTACTATCAATTACTATATAACTAGAAGAGGTGGAGTGATTGTAGTGTTTGCTGGTCAAAAAAAGTTGTATAATAAATACCATTTTCTCTCCTACACACGCGGTCAGCAAGATGAAGAGTCCCTGTGGAGGCATTGGAGACAAGAGTGTTAATAAAGGAACAGGAGTATATAGCTAGGTTTCACAAGGATCTGGGGGCTCCCACCTGGAAAGAGTTACAGATGCTGAAGATGTAGTAGACAGTGGTGGCTGCCAGGCCGTCTGCCAGGTCAAGAGCTAAAGTAGCGAAACCGAAGAGCCAGGTCACTCCGAAGACGGGTGTCAAGATGATTATGGACCTGAGAATGCGTATGGCGGTGTGGCTACCACTGCGGCTTTCACCTCCTCCTCTTCCTCCCTTGGGGTGGTTCAACAGCTTGATGATCACCAATGACATGCTGAAAAGGTTGAAGAAGACAATGATGCCCACTGGTATGATGAAGGAATAGAAGGAGCCCTTGAGCATGCCGTGGTGCATCAGCCAACAGCTCTGGGCGTCGTAGTACGACCCCTCTGCCCCGCCATTGTGGGATACGAACGTCGCGGTCACGATCACAAACGGGGCGCCGTAGCCTGTGAAGTAGCACAAGCCCTGGTACCTCCCTTTGTTCAGATCTGAAAACACAAACACGATCTGGTAGAGGAGAAGGGTGCTGAGGCAGAACATCCAACAGAACTGCGCCAGGTAGAAGAAATGCTGCAGGACCACGCAAACCTGACACCAGTATGCGGAAACGTGTCCCGGGAAAGTGGACGCCAAGAGACTGCAGTCTCCCACCAGTAGTGACAATGAGATGTTCACGAGCGTGACGTGGCGCAAGAACAAGCTGTTGGTCTTCACCACAGTGGTCCAGACCAGACTCTCGATCACCAGGAACAAGACGAGAGAGGCGATGGAAAATGCCAGGCCCGCGTAGGTTATCTCACGCAGCGCCGGCAGATTGACAGCGTTTCTTGACAGGATGGTGGCAAACGCGGAAGAGAACTGGCACTTGCAGGAGCCTTCGTTGCTCGGACCACCCCAAGTGCACCGGTCAAGCGACCACTTCCCTTCTAAATCGTCCATGGCGACGCACTTCATGGCGTGGTTGCGTGGTCGCGGGCTGGTCAGCTGGAATTGGATACGGACATCCTGATCGATGAGGGGGTCTCGGTTCGACATGCGCTCTTGTTTGCCGTCAATGCTCACCGTCACCACGATGCTGTTGGGGTCGGCGTTTTGCTGTATGGGCGGCAAAAACTTGACAAGATTCTTAAAACCTGCCATTTTCACGATGCCTTCATGCCCGCCTACGGAAACGGTGACGTTGAAGACTTCGTTCTGACAGCCCATGTCCTTGCAAGTCTGGATCTGTACATTCGACGCCTCGCTGCTAAGTTGCTTCGATATGTTGGTTTGCCTGATCAACTTCTCAACAGACACCAAGTATAATTCGGCCATCGACAAGTTGCTTTGTGCGTTTCTGGTAAGCTTCCAAACGTCCTCCAAAGGTATGTTGAGGATGTTGCTGGATGACCTCACGATGTTCTGAGAAGACAGATTTCAAATTTAGACACAACGCACAACCGAGCAATTTCACACTATGGTGGAAACTTAATTTAAACAATGGGATCAACATGACAAGTTGTTACTTACATTTAATGTTAATTCATTGAAAGTGGTGTTTAAGTTTTGCATGTTGTCGAGTATGTTGATGGATACATTTAAATTTGAAATGGTGTTGATGCTCTCTGTGTCATCAGTGGCAGTTCTAAGGCGATCAAACACATTTTCAGCATTCAGGGAGACGGATCCGAGGCCTTTGTTAATCACCTGTGAGGAATTTTGGGCAATTATCGGTAAGCAATGACACACATTGTTCTTCAAATGCTTTGTATAATTATTATGTGGTAAGACCAAATGTCAGCTGCTTATGCGCTGCCTACCAGAGTGTTTTCTTCAATGCTGAAAAGGTCACGGTTCACGCACTGTGACTCCTCATTCTCCCACTTTCCGTCAGGGTCACATTTCCGCAACCTCAACCCCGATCTCCCCTCACATCGCAGCTTGGCAGAGAAGTTGGCCTTCGTGTCCGGCCAATCCTCAACCTCCGAACAAAAACTACTGTGTTCTATTGGAAAACAATTTGCGGTTAAAAACGTCATCAACGCCAACTCTATAGTGCAATGATTTATCATGGCCTAACTGGCACAATACATGCCTGCATTTTCCAAACCAATATTGCAACATTCAGAGCATACATGCATAGCCTAATTACATGGACAGGTGGTATAGGAAATATAGGAACGACCATAAACAAACACAAACGGTGCAACATTTTGCTACTTTACTAGTTTGTGTTTTTTATCAATATGTACAAGCAGTCCGATATAGTTAAGACATGTAAAGTAAGTAAATTATTAAAAAACTGGGGGAGGGGGGCAGACATGGCAGAATCATAAAACATAAGGAACCTAGTCTGTTGGCTCTGTAGAAAATAAATAAGTAATAAATAATTTACCTAAATGGTAACACCTTACAATAAGGGTACATTAATTAACCATTAATTCACACTAGTTAATGCAGTAATAAGCATTAAGTAACAATTAACTAACAGTTAATTAACAGTTTACTAACGATCTAACCATTACTAAGCATTATTCTATATTATTCTGTTTGATTATGTGTGCTCAGTCCACAAGATCTGTGAAAATAAGGATTTGCAGACCCTTTGTTTAAATATTTTAAACATTTTAAAAATATATGACAAGAAAGACGTGTTGGAACGACAGTGTTTAAAAGCACACACGACTTCTGCATGTTACCGCCCCAATATGAAGGGCCGCCCTAAAGACTTTTGATTGGTTCTGCAAGGCAGGTTTTTTAAACTCTAATTGTTTCCACACAGATTTAGCAACGGAACCCAGGAGATTGTTCGAAGTCTCTAGCTGAGCGAAGCGTTTGGAGACTGATTTGTGAGTCTACCATTACCCTTGTAAACAATGTATAAATGAATACATTAATGAACATGAACACCATTACCTTAGTTAGCATAAACACCATTAGCAAACATGAACACCTTTAATCAATTATTACTCGACTATAAGTTAACTGTTAATTAACTAAGTACATTTTAGGTAATGCTTATTACTGCATTAACTAATGTTAATTAATGGTTAATTAATGTACCCTTATTGTAAAGGTTTACTACTTAAAATAACTCCTTGTAATACGTGTTAACTCCCGAGACGTACTGAATATGACGTTGATTTGAATCGAGGCATTTCTTATTTGGTTCTTTCTATTTGAGAACACACAAATCATGTTTGCCGGTTTATTCTCGTCCCTTGGTAAACACCCCACGGCTGTGTTGACATCATAAGAACTGCTGTCTTTATCTGCAGATAATCAAAACATCAAAAACGCTTTGTCACAAAGAGTGAAAATTGCTGTTCCAATGAGCATCACACAAGATAACAGGAAAGCAAACCTAATAATCGTGGCTAAAAGACAGACAAAAACCGTGCTCACCAAAGTTTGCTCCAATCACCAATTCGGAATTATTCCCCACAACAATCCACGTTGTGGTATAGTGTTCGGTGCTCTTTTTTATTTCACATTTGACCCTCACCGCTACCACCGTGGAGTCGTCTTTGCATCGGGGGAACTGGGGTTCGCTGAAGATGTCGATTTGTGGCAAAAGTGCGACGTCCAGCGCGACACTGGCTCTGTGCGCTATCGTCCCACCTGGATGCGGCTTGAAGGTACAAGTGATCAGGCCTTGAAAATGGAACAAGGGAACAGCTTCGTCAGAACAAGGTAGTACAATTACATCCTCTACACATAGCCGAATGTATCTTGATTTGGTCAGACATGACGATATCAATTCTTCTCACATTTTTACTTTTGATGGCGACTTTAAGGTTCATTATTTTTGGGTCATTTGGATGAAACAGTAAAAAAAATGACACACACCTGCCCAAATGCCGGACGTTTTTTGAAGTTTGAGCTTGGTGGAATAGGCCCCTTCTGATGTCACGATTGACTCCGTTCCGTTAGTGATCTGAGAGACTTGTTTTGGTGTTGCCTGTTTGGGTCCAGAGTGGGTCCACTCCTGGACCCACGCTCCCTCTTCGAACATGTTGCAGGTGATCTCGACCGGGCTGTCCAGCTCCACGGGCTGCGAGGGTGCGTCTATTTCCACGAGGCCTGCGCAAAAAAAAATCTTTACTCTTGCTTCTTTTCCAAACGTAATCAGGTCAGGAATACACAAAAGAAATGCAAATATAAACCAAATAAAGTTTAACCAAACACATCCATTAAGTAACTCGGTAGCAATTCACTATAGGAGTGACAGTAACAAAATAATTTAATAATAAAAATCGTACCGAAACTTAACAAGAATCCTGAGAATTGTAGAGTTTGGTGTAAAAGAAAAAGGAAATGCTTCAACATATTAACATGTAAAACATAATTCAACCACGGAACCAACAAGTGACCGTTTTGTTTCATACACAAATCTAAACACAACATTCTTTGTCCTCTCATCCCCATGCACCTAACCTTTGGTCTTGCCTTGCCGGGTGCGCAACCTCTCAGTTGCGGGAGCACAGCTAACCTAGCTTATCTTTGATTCTAATAAACATCGAAAGCTTGTAATTGCCCTACTTTTACAAAGTCAGTTATGCTCCAATACTATGCAAAACACAGGACGTGTGTTCACCAGTTACCGTTTGAATAAAGGGGGTGAATTTTATTGTGCGATCAATTATCCACAGATCGGGTTGTATGGTTGGTTGATAAATCACCCCCTAGTGTACATTTGGTGTGTAATGACACGTTGCGTATAGGTTGCGCAGAAGTATGAATTGAAAACAGTGTGCAACATTGTAGCCCCTTAGGCCCCTAAAAAACGAAATACGCCCCGTGAATACACAAATGGCCCCTTAAAATACTAAAATGTCTTTTGACTATATTTTGAAGATAGTTATCGCGTTGTTCACGCCTGTAATACGGTTGTTTACCTTCAGTTTCCACTGTAATTGTGGCGTTAAGTTCTTTGGCTGCTGCTTTGGTTTTCTGCATCAGTTTCTTTGTAGACATTTTTTTGTTGACGTATACCTCAAATGATGCATACACACCTTCCCTTTAATAAATGATAATACACGTTATTTATATAAGTGCTTTACATGATATACATAGTCTCTCACTCACACACACACACACACACACACACACACACACACACACACACACACACACACACACACACACACACA
>JAOPJO010000124.1:15128958-15138979 GCA_027123675.1 Molva macrophthalma | reverse complement strand
TGTGTGTGTGTGTGTGTGTGTGTGTGTGTGTGTGTGTGTGTGTGTGTGTGTGTGTGTGTGTGTGTGTGTGATGTAGAGAAGTTTTTGGTAAAGAAAAAAAAAATACCAAAGAATACCAAAGAAAAGAATACCAAAGAAAAGCACACTATAGTGCAAACACACACGCACACACCTTCTGCGGCAGTCTGTCGTGTGTAAAAATACAAAAAACATAATTCTCTCAACCTTCCCTCCACGTTTCAGGTTGTCGACGGACGGACACATTTAAATCGCGGTTACCAGGGTTACCCTAAACAGACGGATTCCATCGCGTCGTCGTCATATCTAATTGGCTGACCGCACGGCGGACTTCTAGGGACAGCGGAACAAGCAGCGCCTTGTCCGAGCGCGCTCCGCGGTGTGGCTATAAGAGCAACCCTCTCAAATTATTTTTTAATGCGGTCGGGGCAAAACGTACTTCTGGCCACAATCCCAGAGAGGGGGGGGGGGGGCAGCTCCATAATAAATTAAGTGAACAACGCTGCGAGGCGGTAGGGCTTGCTGCCAACACAGCTGACAGCCACCAGATCATCACTACGAGTCTCACACCTTTCACTCGCTTCTCCCTCCACCTACTTGTCATAGAATTACAAAGGAAATGACACAAAGACACACACAGAAACACACACGCAGACAATGGGGAAAGGAAAGACCAAAATGGAAAGTGGACAGATTTATTGTGTGAAAATGATGCATGCCGAAATAGAATGCGGCACCGCAGCAGGGCATTGTGGGTAGCGTTGGGTGCTGTCGGTGTCTCCGGCAGCTCCACGGTTGTGGTCCTTGACTTCGACCCGTCTAGATAATACACAGAGGAGAGGGGGATGCCCACAGCTCTCTCTGTCTCTGCCACATTTGTCTTTCAATGGCCCTTTCTGTCTGCAACTCTGGCTTTGAATTGAAAACACAAACATGAACACACATAGAAACACGTACACATATTGACAGACAAACACACACATGCTTTCTCTCGCTCTCACACATACACACGCATGCATGCTCTCAGTCTCTCTCACTCTCACAGACAGACAGACAGACATAGAGGTAGAAGGACAGCTGCTATGTCTGGCTATCCTCTTAAGCCAGGGTGATGATTAAAGCAGCAGTGTCTTCGCTGGAGGGCAGGAGTCGTCCCTACAATGGGACTGAAATGTAATCTGGGTGTTAACATACAGTTTACGGGCCCGAAAGGTCCTTTAGCTAAAAGATGTCCGTTCGTCAATTCCCTACCCCTACCTGCTGACACTTTAGTCTTCAGGGGGTTATTTCCTAAAGGAATGGGGTTTAACAACAAATTGGATTCTGGAGATTCAAATCGACATTGGAATATCCCATGAGTTTTGTCTTTTGCGTACTAGTGTAAACATTGTGGAAAATCAATGGAAGACTGACACCTAGTGGTAAAGAGTGAAATGACAGTTGGCGGACATGGGGAATCTCATGGAAATTGTAGAATTCTAGGCATCTCATTAGTAAAGTGCTACATGTTAATTACATATTATTAGTTAAATCATCCTACTCTGTGTTTGTAAACACGCACCCTGCGCACCATCCACACCTGCAATTGTCTAGTAAATTGACCAGCTGCAAGTGATTTTCATGAATAGTTTCAAACATGGATCTTTAGTAGGCTACCATTTGTCTAATGGGTTGGCTGCACGGTTTAGTTGATTTTTGGAAGTAGGCTTGCACAACACGGTATACTTTTTCACATGAAGACGAGGCGAGTTGAATATACCGAAATCGATATCTGCCCCGGATTTCTGTATTTACCGATACCTTCTAAAGCCAACAGAAACTCTCGAGTTCCTTCTGTGCTCCGAATGAACAGAGCCTGCAGATGAAAAGCCTTTTAAGAACCGTGTCAATCAAAGAGGGGCGGGACAGACTGTCAAAACAAAATCAATAGAAAAGTGCACTTCCATTACCTGAAGACACATGGTGGTCATAAACTGTTGAGATGAAAAATGATGAAATGTTGGAAGTCTTGAGTTGTAAAAACTCTTATTCCATGAAGAATTTGAGTTCATTCCCTGAAGCAAAGCCACAGTGGGAAACTCTTTCTTGAACGTTTTTATTTGGTTCACACGGTAAAGGAGCACAGCCTTTTCAGAGTTATGCACCTAGAAGACCAGTAAAGTCTATAAACATGAAGACTAGTTAGACCTTCTGCTGTAACTGCCGAAGAGATTAGCTTTTAACAATAAAAGCAACATAAGAAATAATCAGTTTTCTGCAACAAAAAATATCATTATTTATTGTAAGTCAAATCCATAGTAAAATGTGCCATCATAAATGAGGGTTATTTACCGAAATTCATACAGTCCAATACAAAGGAACATCTCTACTTTATCAAAGAAAAACAAGAGTAGGTTGAGATACGTTGCAAATATACAAAACCGTATTGATGTTATCTGTCAAATTAGATAAAAGTAACCCAAATTCAAATGTAAAAAAAATAACATTGCGGTCAAGTTTTGCATTATTTGATCAGACGGACCCTGAGAATAAACGCAAATTGAATTTAGCGCAATTGTGGGTGCAGGGTCCCTCTACTGTCCCGGTGGTGTAACTGCATGCAACGCGTCGTTGGGCTACGGTACGACTAGAAATCAATGGAGTGACATCAGTGATCAGAAAATGAATATCTGAAAATAAAATACTAATACCTTCCCACCAACAGACCAATCTCTGATTATCATTTGTGCAAACTTATAACAAGACAAGAGGATCATATTTACAGCATCTGCGATCCTTGGCCTTTTTTTTAACTGGAGTTATAGTAACTTAAACACAGAAGAGATTGTTTTTCCAGCAGAATCCATATAGCAAGGTCCAGTGTGACAGAGACTAGTCAGTATGTTATACAACCCCCCCGATCGCCAGTTCCCTCCTGTCCCAACTGCCATTAGCCAACCGACTTTAACCGCCATTTTGGACCCATCCAGTTTCGATTCATTCCAAAAACTCGAGCTACGAATGAGTCTTTTAAAGACTGAAGTTCACAAGTCAATTCCATTTTCAACACAAACATAAGATATAAGCAATATAGGTATGAGTAAACACAATGTTAAAACCAGGCCTCAACTGAAAAAACTAGGGAAAACTGAAAAATAACACTTGCCAATAAAAGCGGGAAAAAAAAAGGGAGACAACAAAGATGCATAGCAAACACTCAAATCTCAAAATCCACCTCTGCTGTGATTTGTAGCTAAAGTGTCCAGCTGGCGGTTAGTTTCGGAAAGAGAGACCAGGTGCTGGGAAGGTGTTATCTGGGAGGGGGTTACCTGCAGCCAGCTGGACAGTGGAGGAAGCCAGGGCGTCCAACGTGCTCCGAGGGGAGACCAGAGAAACGGCGGAGGGGGAGGAGGGAGGGAGGAGAGGAAAGAACGCACGTGTTCATGGGGGCTATCTGTGGACCTGCGGCTGTAAACGCTGTTGCTTTAGGACCTGACCTTTCTGCAACCGCAAACTCCGCCTCCTCCACCACCAACACCACCACCACCACCACCGGTCTTCTCTTAAAACCACGGGCCGACGGCCGCTCTAGGTGTCCTCGTCTTCGTCCTGTCGCTGGGCCACGATCCTCTTCCTCACCGCCTCGTCCGTGAAGCCCTGTGTCCCCGGTTCGGGCCGGCCCTCGGGGGAGCCTCTCCTCCTCGTCCAGTCCTCGTCCTGCTCGCCAAACTCCTCTTCTTCCTCTTCCTCCTCCTCCTCGTCTTCATCGTCGTCCTCCTCTCCGTCGGCCTCGTGGTCCGCCTCCTGCCGCTGGATCAGCCGGGCCTGCTGCATGCTCTGTTTCTCTGCGCACACACGCGCACGCACAGGAACACACACACGCAGACACACACGCGCGCACAGGAACACACACGCGCACACACAGGAACACACACGCAGACACACACACGCGCACAGGAACACACACACACTTTAAGCACCGGCTGCATTTACTTCATCAGCGTATAATACATAAATACTTAAGATTAATACTTAGACGTTTTTGCACAAATACGGTGAAATATTTCCGTTTCACCAGAACGAGGTGAAAAGTCTTGACGTAAGATTTATAACGGACCTGATAACCTGTGTTTTTATGGTTTTATTTCGAGTAACAAAGGAAGTTGCACACTTCCTTCAATACTATCCTATATGTACAGGCCTCACAGAGAAATCAATTCAAACCTTGTTTCATTTAAATATCAGAAGAAATCCAAACCACCGCGTTTGGGTTCGGTCACCACCGTCTCATACTCACTCTGGTAGTAGTCTGAAGAGGAAAAGCGGCGCGAGGGGAAGACGAAATCAGCGATGAACACCAGTATCTGAGGACACGTACGGCAACAACATTACCATCAGATAATGTCATCCAATCAACATGTGGGTCCCACTTCCCGACTCTGCCAGGACGTGTGGTAAACCGAAAGCAGGCTGAAAGAGAGTTATCCTGGTCGTAACACAATCTCTTGTGTTCTTACTTCCTATGAACCGCTTTACGCCGGTTAGCAGTCCCCAGAGTGAGAAGAAGAACGACGAGGAGAATAAATAGAGAGTTTTGACGCAGAAGCTGACAAAGCGATGTCAGAAACATGTAACAGAAACGGATATCCCTCTATTAGTCCTGCCCTCTCTCTCCACTAAACCCATGTAACTCAAAGTCCCTCCCTCTCCTCTAAACCCATGTAACTCAAAGTCCCTCCCTCTCTCTCTCTCCTCTAAACCCATGTAACTCAAAGTCCCTCCCTCTCTCTCCACTAAACCCATGTAACTCAAAGTCCCTCCCCCCTCTCTCTCCTCTAAACCCATGTAACTCAAAGACCCTCCCTCTCTCCTCTAAACCCATGTAACTCAAAGTTCCCCTCTCTCTCTCTCCTCTAAACCCATGTAACTCAAAGTCCCCCTCTCTCTCTCTCTCCTCTAAACCCATGTAACTCAAAGTCCCTCCCTCCCTCTCTCTCTCTCTCCTCTAAACCCATGTAACTCAAAGTCCCTCTCTCTCTCTCTCCTCTAAACCCATGTAACTCATAGTCCCGCCTCTTGTTCCAGGCGTTCCGTCATGAGAGGACAGCGCCCGGGAACAAGGGTTAAACTGAAAGTTAAAGTATAAACTTACCAATCCAAGAGCCAGGCCAGAGAACAGGGTGGCCAATCCGAAGATGATGTAGGAGCCCCACACGGGAATCCCCAACTGGTCGGTCATGTAGTTATGACAACGCTGAAAAACAAGGAGGAAAATGAACACAGTATTTATACAAACAGCACAACCAATGCCAAAGGTATACAGTGCCACAGTTAAAGGTGTTGGAGGTAAGAGTTAAGAGCTGTTATTCAATTGTAATTTGTTAGAAATGGCCTGGCCGAGAGAATAACTGTTCCAAGTTGACAGTGCCTGCCTCTCCATGAAACTCCATGAGTTTCTATTTACAACGCCCCAAGGCTCATTTCTGAACAATCAGGGCATCCTTTGCCTGATTGGTTTGATTAATCAATCTTGCATGTCAATCACAGGTACGTGAAATGCAACAACGGCAGAGAAACACAGGGAGGAAGGGAACTTGTGATGTCGTTTGGTTCTAAAACGTTGCTCTCCTTAAACTCTTTTCCACTCGCAAAACTAACCTTCAGCAGCTTTAAATGTACAAATACCACTATAACTCAATGTGGTTACTAACTCGTAGTAAACAAGGAAGTCGGTTGAGATACTGCTGTACATCTAAAATCACTATCAAGTTGTGATCTGTCAAAAGGAGCCTCACCCAAGGTGCACCCTGTGGGGCCAGGAAAAGTGTTTTACGTGTTGATGAGGAGAGCTGTGGTTGCTCTGGAAGAGGAGACCACTTACCCGGATAAACATGGAGAGCTTGAACAAAGCAGACATCGAGTTCATTCTGCAGAGAAAAGAGACATTTGGTTACACTGTGCTGGTAGTCAATCACATGTAATTTGCGTTACATTTAGGTCAAATTCAAAAAGAAAGGCTCTTTCTTATGTTGTCCTGCAGCAATTTTGCAATCTAAATGCACCGTGATTGGAAATACTTTTACTTTTACTTATTAGGAGCCTCATACTTTTAGGCACCTAATGGTAGTTACACTATTGGTTAACTTACAGGAAGGAGGAGGGACCAAACCACGAGGACACCGGCTCTATGGCTTGCCACTTCTGCTCGTCAACGAAGCTGAGGAAGTCATTTTTGGTGCGGGCTCCTTGGTACTTCCTGAACACACCATCCTTACAGCTGAAACAGATACACACAGACACAAAAAAACATGACGTGTGTTATAATAACCACAAAGCGTTACTAATAGCAACAGTGATCTTTGCACTACAGGAAGAGGGCGTTTCTAGCCAGGAGATGCGGTTCATGCTTGACACGAAAAAAGGAAATGAACAAACCCAAAAAGCAGCCAACTTACTGGTAGATAGTAGGAAGTGATGTAATGATGAATCGACCACTCAAACCTTACGGGAGACGAGAGGAGAAGTGCATCGTTAGGGAGATGTAGGAACACGGAGAAGCATCCCATAAACCTATGTTTATGGGATGTGAGTCACACTCAAACATTAATAAGGGCTAGTACTGTTTAACCTTGGGCTTGGGTGGGGTAGGGGAAAACTGCTTACCCGGTTGTTCAGTCACGTCCACCTTGGCAATGTTGACCCCCATGTCCTCCCCCCAGTCCGCAAACTCACTCCACGCAGGCTGAAGCTGCTGGCATGCCGGACACCACGGCGCAAAACTGAGGGAAGGAACCACAGACCCCACCCCACAGTCAGGAAACGGCGAATAAAAGCGTATGAACAACCCATGTCGGTCTGAGACCCCGTAGTAACGTTAGTTTATAATCCAAGTATTAGCGCCCACTGTTATGTAAGTCCAGTTAGACCTGTATCCATACATGCATGCACAACTACACCTTTAGCCACACGAAATACAACAAATCACATAACATTCCTATTGACAATGAATATAAAGCAACTGTCAAGCTCTTAATCAGTGAACGGACGTAAACATACCAATGGGCTCGTCATTGGGTTAGCCTAGCGTTTAGCACCCAGCGTTAGCGCGATACTCACAATTTAATCATCCACTCCCCGGCCAGGATGTCCTCCCAGTTCCCGTCCGTGATCTCCTTCAGGCTGGTCGAACGTTTGGTCGCCGACACAGGATGCGACGTCAAGTGTATTACAAGCGTTAAACACAAGCATAGCATTTGCAGTCTTGATTGGAGCGATAGAGAGAATACTGTACCCCACATTCTCGTAGACTGTACGCTCGCCATGTTTAGCTGCGATCTAGTACAGTCTCGGCTCACGCCCTCTCACTTCCGGTTATTCTTTCTCCCGCCCTCTCGCTTCCGATTATGCGCAGTTGTCAGTGGTCGAGTCCGACCCCGGAGTTCAACATGAGATAATACACGAAACGAAATATTCAAATTAGCCTGGAAAGCAGTTAAACGTTAACGTATTGTCTATGTAATAGATGTTGAATTATTATCAGCAAAAATGTGAATACATGCCTTAAATACCGGTATGCATACTTTTCTTACATTTCTAGTGACGCTGTATGCACTGCGCCCGATTAAGCGAAAACTAAATACCATGAAATGAGGGAAATTTTCTATATGTATAAATAAGTAATACATATGTCCACCAACAGGTGGCACTGTTGTGTCTAACATGATTAGGATTGTGCGGAGGGCAGAGTGAGTAAAAAACTGGAGAGTAACTATATCAATGTAGACGGAGGAGGGTGATGCGTGTGTGTCATTATTTAGTTTAGCTAATGAATGTGGGTAAACGGGAGAGTCAAGATGCTGTCAGACTTATATTTTCTCTCTGATCGTCCTCCTTAAGGACTGAGGTTTCAAAATGACTCCAGAGAAGAAGAGCAGTCTTTCTAATGGCCGAGTAGAACCTGCAGGCAGACTTCTAAAGGAAACCTCACATACTATAAATACCCCACAGATGGCATTCTTTTCTATGGGTGAGATAGACCCCTTTTCTCTGGCCGTCAGCTCTGCTCCACTTACAACACCGCATGTATAATAAGAACGTAGAACAATGAATGAGAAAGTATTTTTCCGCTACAGCGTCAATTCATAATATATGTAGTATTAGACCTATGTTGTGTGTTGCTGTTTTCTTATGTATTACTACTACTAGAATATACACAATACACTATCAAAAGCTTACTGTGACAACAGATGCATAATGTAAGGCATATTGTGTATTAATAGTATCATATAAAAATACAATATAATAAAAAAATATACTGTGTTAAGATCTTACTGTGCCAACATAGATTGTGTTTACACTTCAGGCTATACATAAGTGTTTGCTATTGGTTGGAAGTAGACCAACTAATCAAGGGTGTGTTAATTAACTAAACCCACTAATAGTAGTGAAGTAGGCAAAACATGCATGAAATGAAATTTACATAATTATTAAGATACATTTTAAGATAATTTATTTTAGAAATAGGTTGATGCCTAGAAATGATTTACTGGTCAACTTTAGAAATGATTACAAATATATATTTTTTATTATAAAACATCAACCTGAGAAGAAACTGACATTCCGTACTTGATATGTTATATTAGTTATATAAGCTGGGTTGTATTACCTTAGTTGTATTAGCTTAGTTGTATTAGGTTAATTGAATTAGCTTAGTTGTATTAGCTTAGTTGCATTAGCTTAGTTGTATTAGCTTAGTTGCATTAGCTTAGTTGTATTAGCTTAGTTGTATTAAGTTAGTTGCATTAGCTTAGTTGTATTAAGTTAGTTGCATCAGTTTAGTTGTATTAGGTTAGTTGCATTAGCTTAGTTGTATTAAGTTAGTTGCATTAGCTTAGTTGTATTAAGTTAATTGCATTAGCTTAGTTGTATTAGCAGCTTGAATAGAGAAGGCAGTTGGTTGGGCTCTCTCCTGCCGGTTGCGTCGCCACACGGTGGGTTTGAAAGGGTTCCTCTCAGAGGGCAGGTCTGTTGTAGGTCAGCTGGCCCTCAGAGGCATAGAATCATCCATGCGATCGCCACCGGCATTCGGTAGTCAAGGTTTGGAGTGGATGAGGAGGAGTGAGGAGATGTGGGGGGGCGGCACCGCGTGGGAGTGCGGAGGCTAGAGGAGGACCAGAGAAACATGGTGTTGAAGTGCTTGTTAAAGCAGCTCTATGTCATCTTGTTGGCTCCCCTCCAAACACACACACGCACGCACGTACACACGCACACACGCACAAATGCACGCACTTGCATGCATGCACGCATGCACAGACACTCTCTCTCTTTTATCTTTTAGCCTCTCTCTCTCTTGCTCTCTCTCTCACTCATTCTCTCTCTCCTCTCTCTCTCTCTCTCTCTCTCTCTCTCTCTCTCTCTCTCTCATCCTCTCTTGCTCATCCTCCTTCTCTGTCATCCTCTCTGTCATCCTTTCTCTCTCGCTCTCGCTCATCCTCTCTCCCTCTCACTCATCCTCTCTCATTCTCTCTCTCTTCCTCTCATCTCTCTCAACAGAGACTCTGTCTCTGTTTCTGTCTCTCAGTCTCTGGTCGTACACACATCTAACAGCCATCGCTCATTCCCATTAACATTATCAACCTCTTTCTCACTCACACTCTCTTTCTGATTCTCTCACTCTTTCTCAATCATTCTCTCTCCCGCCATCCCTCGTCGAACAGATTCTCTTTGTGAGGATCTCCCACACATGTTGACACCTTTTCAATCTCATCTCACCCTGAATTTATCTGAAACTCCACTGAATGGGGTCTTTCATTCTCTATCACTGGCACAGTCACACACACACACACACACACACACACTCACGTTAACACACAGACGCACACACACACACTCACATTAACACACACATTCACATTAACACACATACTCACACTCACATTAACACACAGACACACACACTCACATTAACACACACACACAGACACACTCACATTAACACACACACAGACACTCACATTAACACACA
>JAOPJO010000124.1:15027969-15045204 GCA_027123675.1 Molva macrophthalma | reverse complement strand
ATAGATCAGTATTCAGACACTAGCTCTTACTCACTATTATTTCATCTGTTTATAGATCAGTATTCAGACACTAGCTCCTACTCACTATTATTTCATCTGTTTATAGTTTAGTATTAAAACTAATTTGAACTCACCATTATTCAATCAATTAAAACACTAGTTTTGAATCACTATTTTTTTAATCTATTCCGAATTGAGTTTTCAAAGACTCTTGCTTTTGGAGTTATTACAAGAAAATCCCGATTGATGTCAGAATATATTCCCTCTATCCGTGTTCACACGTGGCCCATATGGACTGTGTGGTTCCGTGTGTGTGATGAGTAGCATGCGCTCTGTCGCCCTGCAGGAGCTGCAGGACCGTATCGACGAGCTGCAGTCGGAGCAGGCCCTCCACAGCCTGGGCCGGAGGGCCCAGCCCTGCAGCAGGCCCCTGTCGGACGAGATGGAGTCAAAGAGCCCGGGCATGGAGTCAGACCCAGGTACGGCCGGGTCACAAACCGTTCCGGACTGCTTGTCGTTTGCGTGGTGCTGTTCACTTGTAGGTCGTAACGTATATGCTTTGGAGGGTTTTTTTACGGTTCAAATGACTGTTTGTAACGTTTAGGAAAGACGTTTTCTGTTCGCTGTTCTTTTCTTCCGTTACCCAGCACATGGTTAAGTCATGGTTATGTTTGTGCATACATTATACATTTTTACCCACATGAAAACCGACCTATCATCACAGGTCTAGGGACAACTAGAAACTTCCAATCAGCTGCTAAGAAAGTCCGTATGGAAGGGACCAAAGGTCCTTGGTTCAAACCCTAATGTTTGCAGCCTGCCTGTAGGCATCGTTGAGCAAGACGCCCCCTTCCCCCCTGCCTGCTCCTCAGTGACGTGTATTAAACAGTGTTGGTACTGTAGTACTTAGCGTCAGTGGGTTCCTGTGTTTGAATCAGGGCTGGGCACGGAGGAGGGCCAGCCGTTCAACATGAGCCTGGAGGCGGAGATGATGCTGGAGCAGCTGAAGGAGCAGCACGGCCGCAGGGTGGAGGACCTGCAGGCTCAGCTGGGGAGCAAGGTGGGTTTGGGGCGGCCATTTTGGATCAGGCTACCGTCCACATGCAGCTCGCTGAAGGGATGCCGCACACACTTCCTGGGGTTGGGTTTGAACTGGAGGCGATTCTCCGGGTAGACAACCATGTAGCTTATTTCATTGTATATATTTTAAAAGTAAATCTTAAAACTTTTCTTCTTCTGCTGGAGTAACATGTGATATTTTATTCGACCTCTCAAATGGATCGGTTTGATTTAGATTTCCTCCATGTTATTTTAAAGTAATTTCTTGTTCTTAATTGATTGCGAATAAGATCGTAGTTTTTAGGTTGGGTTGTTTCCACGCTTCCTAAAATGATTCTGAAGGATAAAGGATGTCGTCAGTTCAACGTGAGTAGTTCATCTTTCCATCACCCATATGTTTCCCTCGTATGATCTCAGATCCAGGAGTTGGACCAGAGGGTAGAGGAGCAGAGGGTGGCCCACGAGGGCCAGAAGGCCTCCATCTCCTCCCAGCACCAGGAGGAGATCCAGGCCCTGAAGGAGCAGATGTCCAGCCTCGAGACCCAGGCTCTGGACTTCCAGACCCAGCTGGAGCAGGCCAGGCTGGAGCGGGCCAGCCTGGAGAGGAGGCAGGCGGAGGAGAGGGAGGAGCTGGAGCTCCGGCAGGAGGAGGTGGTGGCCACCCTGAGGCAGCACCTCCTGGAGGCCCACACCCAGGCCTCAGACCTGGAGGAGCAGCTGGCGACGGCGGTGGAGGAGGCAGCGCTGGTGGAGGAGGTGGAGGAGCTGAAGAGGCGCCACGCCCTGGAGCTGAGGCACCTCCAGGAGAAGCAGGAGGTGCTGCTGGAGGCCCGGCTGGAGGAAGAGAGGATGCAAACACAGGAGGAGGTGACCCTTCTGGAGCAGAAAGCACGTGAGGAGCAGGAGCGGTTGCGTGGTGACCACGAGGTGGAGCTGAGCGCCCGGCTGGAGGAGGCGCAGCTAAGGTTTGCGGAGGAGAAGGAGGCGCTGGTGGAGAGTCTCGCGGAGGAGTGGCGGAGGGAGAGAGCTGCGCTAGAGGAGCAGAGCAACCAGACCCTGCAGGAGGTGCTGGAGGAGGGCATGTTGCGGCTGGTCAGGGAGCAGGAGGAGAAGGAGAGCCAGCTGAGGGAGCAGTGGGAGGAGGACCGTGTCCGTCTCCAGAAGGCCCAGGAGGAGGCGCTCCTCACCGTGTTGGCGAAAGAGCGTCTGAAGCTCCAGGAGCAGAGGGAGCAGAGGGAGAAGATGATGAAGGAGGCGTGGGAGGAGGAGAAACTCCAGCTAGAGGAGGACTATGAAGCGATGGTGCAGGAACGGCTGAAGGAGGAGAGGGAGAAGGCGGAGGAGGAGAAGGAGGAGGAGGAGAAGCGGTTCGAGAGGATGCTGAAGGAGGAAACATCTCGTCTGGAGGAGCAGCACAGGGAGGCGGTGAAGGAGCTCAGCGCCCGACACGGAGACGAGAGGGAAGAGCTCGGCAGCGCCTTGGATCGACTCCGAGAGGAGATCATCCAGGAGAGGTGAGGCCTACGATCTGTCTAATTATTATTATTAATAATGTTCTCTCATTAAAGCATTGTGTCATTTGTATACATTTGGATTTGGCTGATCAGTTGGACGGTTGTACTTCTGTTAGGTAATCAGAAAGTTCCAGGAGAGATTGTTGGAATATTTGTATTTTTTTGTATTTGTACTCAGCCAAATGTACTTAATATCCCACAGTAAAATACTAGATAAATGAACACGGGAAACTAAATGAGAATTTGTGGTAACATAACTGGTGTGGTAACGTTGGTTAAAAAAACAACAGTCGGCCCTATGTGCTGATTTCACCCAAAGACTTTTCTTTGCTCATTTCACCTTTGCGTTCTCACTTTGTGAGTGGCCTGACAGGCACGATAGACGAGCACAGAACTGCGTTTTTTTTTACCGCAAAAGCCTTTTGAAACATGCGGAGAGTTCAGAAAATGAGCGGTTCAGCATTCCAGACCGCTGAGACGCTCTGCCCGTAACCCTCCCTGATTAACCACGTACAGGAAGGCTGTTGAGCTCCACTTCTCCCAGAGAATCAAGGAGGTGGAAGGCCGCTTCTCAGGCGACCAGGACTCTGTGGAGGAACGTTTTCAGGCCGACGTGTTGCAGCTGGAGCAGCAATACCAAGCCCAGCTACGGGTGCTCTCCGGGACCCACACCGAGCGGGCCCTCGCGTGGCGGGCGGAGATGGACGCGGCCCTCCTGGAAGCGGAGGAGCAGAGGAGGCTGATGCGACAGGCCATGGAGCAGGAGTGGGTCCGCCTCGACCGGGAGCGAGCCGACGACCGAGAGGAACTGGAGAACGCTCACCGAGAAGACGTGGAAGTCCTGCTGAGAGAGAAGCAGGAGGTGGAGAAGGAACTGGACGACGTGGCGGGGTCATCCCAGACCAAGGAGAGGGACCTCAACAGGCAGCTGATCGAGCTCCACAGGAGGCTTCAGGAGAGCCAGGCCTCCGGAGACGACCGTCTCGCCGCGTCCGAGAGGAAAGCGCTGGAGCTGGAGGCTATGTTGAGTCAGCCCGTCGAGGATTTTAAGCAGGAGAGGGCAGAGTTTGTTCAGGAGAGGGCAGAGCTGCAGAGCAGTCTGGCCCAACTCGAGGAGAAATACAAAGAGGCGGTTTCCCTGTCGGAGGAACGGAGCCAGGAAAAGATTGAGCAGTTTGACGGTCTGAAGAACAAGATTGAAGATCTGGAGACGATGCTCCAACAGGCCATGGCGGGCTTTGAGTTTGAGAGGCTGGAGCTACTGCAGAGTGTAGCCGTTCTTGAAGATGAACTAAAAGATAATCTCTGTTGCCTGGAGTCACTAGAGAACGAGAGGGTGGAACTCATCTCGGAAAGACATCAGCTCAACATTCGAATTACGGAAATGGGAAAGGAACTCGATGTTCTTTCAGAAATAACCAAGTGTGGCAAAAAGGATACATCGGACCCTGGAAATATGCTTGTAGCTGAACCGGTTAATCTTGACGTCATATATTTGTCTTTCAAAGGCCAGGAGCCACAATCAAATACTACTGGAAACAAGGAGGAGGATTATGTTAGTGATGATGCCGTCAGTATTATTCCAGGTGACTCTTGTGCCCTCGATGTTGAATCTGAATCCCCAGTGGATGAGGAGCAAAACACGGCAGATATGAGCGTGAAAGCTTCCATTGGATGCAGTAGCGTTCCCAACGAAGATGTGGACACCGTAAGTCTGGAATCGTGTTGTTCATCAACAGGTCCATGTGAAGAATCAGCACCACGTCTGGAACAACACCACAAGAACCCCATAGTACAAGGAGAATGCCCTGAAGATTGTGTGGCTGTTGATGACGATGAATGGGAAGACTCCCTTGTTGCCATGGACGGCCCCAAAACCAACTCGGATGGCCTACAGGAGCAAAGTTCATACGTCCGAGAGGAAGTCGAACCCGAAGAGGAAGAAGAGTCTTTTGCTTTGGAGACATTTTCTACTGAAGGTCCATGTCCTCCTCCTCAAACCCAGAGTGTGGATGCTGAAGAGGAGACGGAGCAGCTGTCTGGAGATGAAGCGGACACATCGCCAGAGGCGGTGGGTCATGAAGAGGAGAGGAATCTTGGGTTGGATGTGGCGGTCCAGTCATGGGATCCAGAGAATGACCCTCAAGATAGCGTGGTGGATGAAATCTCCGAACACCACGAACAACAGAGGCCCTGTCATGCGATTGTGGTGCACCTCGGCGCTCCAGAGAAAGCAGGTGACCGCTGTGGTGAACTGACTCCACAGGATGTGGCTGTCGATTGCTCATCGGATGACTCTAACAAGTGTGGGAAACGAATCAAATTGGTTTCCCGAGAGTGTGGATTTTCAGCCTCTCTCGCGGTCGATCACCAGGATGAACCGGATCGCCGTGAGGATGAGAACCGCATGAATAAACTTCAGGTCCTGTACAGCAACGCAATGGAAGAAAACATTCTTCTACACCAGAAGAATTCGCTGCTTCACCAGAAGACCGTCACGTTGGAAAGCATTGTGACGTACAACAACCAAAAGATCAAAACGGGCAGCAAAGCATCGGAGGAAAACTTGAACCTGAAACTAAAGCTGCTTAGTTTAACGAAGCGGGCCAAAGAGCTAGAGACAAAAGTCTCCGAGCTGGCCGATATTCGGGTTCGATACGACGACGGACGCCACGAGAACGTGATGCTCAAGGAACAGAACGGGGAACTGAAGCGACGGCTGTCCAGCCTGGAGAGTCGTCTGCGCGTCGTCTGTGATTTCCAGGGCCAGCACAGGGGCCTGGTGGAGGAGATCGCCACCATGAGGCGGGACAACGTCCAGCTGTCGGAGCTGGTCAGGGAGCTGGAGCTGCAGGGGGACGTAGGTCTCCTGGAGGAGGCCGTTACCTGGGAGACCGCGTCTGAGGAGCGGTCCTTCCAGAAGCTGGTCAGGGAGCTGGAGCTGCAGGGGGACGTAGGTCTCCTGGAGGAGGCCGTTACCTGGGAGACCGCGTCCGAGGAGCCGTCCTTCCATGAGACGAGCGGCCATCTTGAGGCCCGGACCGCGACCCGCCTCGAGGTCTGCTGCGAGGACCTGGAGGTGCAGAACGCGGACCTCCGTGGGGCCCTCGCCAGCCTGCAGGGGAAGGCGCTGACGTTGAGCGAGTGGATGCAGGTCCATAGGTAACACGGAGGACCAGGATAGAATCCCACCACCCTGCCTCGCCCCGACATTGTGATCTCCTTCCTCTGGTTGTGATTTTCCATAGCCTCCTCCAGCTCCTCCGTTACCCTGGGTACGGTTCCCACGGTGGTTGTGTTGTGTTGGACCCTCATTCCTCCTGTGATGGATCCTATGTTGTACGGTGAATAGGTAGTTAACCCCTATAGGTCAGTCGTTGTACACGTGGCTACTTGTTTGTTGTCATTTTGGTTTGTTTGTGGATTAAGTCTTCCTTCTTTATACAATTGTGTTTGCTGTGGTATGAAATGTACACATCTATTTGTGTTGCAAACAAATATTTTTCAATTGTTTTGTTTTACATTCCGTTTTGTGTTGAGCATTCAATGATCTGACGTCCATTTTGTTTCCGATCCAAACAGATCTGAAATCAGTCGACTTGAGGAAGAAAACGTTAACCTCAGTCAGAAGATCACCACGCTGAAGGACGAGGACCTGAAAGGGACTAACATAGACCTGCTGTAAGAACATAGCGATATTGACTTGGCATAAAACATTTGAATGTAACGTTTGTTGCAAAGTTCAGTATGCTGATATTTACCTTTTCATTCATCTGTTTTTCAGGCAAAAGCTGGATGACTTCGAGAAGGAGAAGATTGAAGCTGAAAATATGACGGAGAACTTTCAGAAACAGGTATGCACATAAACAAATTATTATCCCAGCCAGTGCCTGGTTTTCTAACAATAGTCTAAATAGGAAATACAATAAAATACATTTGAATAAGAATACAAAAATGACCAAAAATAAATACATAGTATTATAAATATATAATCTCTAAAGTGTCTCATGACTAAAGTGTCCAGTGTATGCATTTACATCCACACATCCAAGCGCTTTAAAACAATCCTATCGGATCTCCCTCCTCAGATCTCAGACCTGCGTGCCCGCGGCCACCATCTGCAGGAGGAGAACGTCCTGCTGTCTCAGGAGAACGACCTGCTGTCCCAGAAGAACCTCCAGAACTCTGCGGACGTGGAGGAAATCAGCCAGCAACTCGCCGAGCTCATCCAGGAGAACGAGAGGCGTGAGGCCGGGCCCGCCAAAGACATGATCCAGGTGAGGCTCTCGGTTTCCACGAGCTGATCGTCGTGGTCGTGGCGTTGTGGTAGATAGTTAACTAGCTGGTTGTGTTGTGGTAGATGGCAGCTTGTGTGGCTGCCTTGGAGGCAGAGTTGACCAAGTCTCTGGAGGAAGCCGGACGGCTGGTGGAGAAGAACGTAGAGCTGGAGGAGCAGCTCTCTGCCCTCGGAGAGAAGGTAGGCATCCGGTGGTGGTGGTGGTGGTGGTGGTGGCGGTGGTGGTGGTGGTCCGTACCATCAACTCAAACGGCCATCAACTGTACAGAATCGTAGTAGGTGGTTCGGATAATATCAAGTAAACATGATTCTAGTCATGGAGGTGTGAAGGACATGGGTTTTAGAAAGCAAGGTATGCACTGTACAATAACCGGAAGGAGGTCATGGCTTATCCTAAACGACTGGCTGATTGTATTGGCTTTGTTTAAGGCATCACTTCCTGTGTAACTGATATTTCCCGCCAAATTAGCTTCTAGCCGCTAGCACAAGAACCCCTGCATTTAAGTCATGGCTGTATATGATACTCTATTATAAAAACACTCTAACTCTATTAACTTTCTACCGTCATGTAGGGCATGGGTTTAATATTTGACAAGGTATGTGTGGTGTGTTGCTAACCCCCTGGTCATGATTATTTTGGTTTTAGGTGACCAGGGCAGACGCAATGGAGGAGCAGCTCAGCCAGCTTCTGAAGGAGCGCAGGACTCTGGACAAAGAATCCAAGGCGCTACGCAGCCAGCTGGCCAGAGCTCAGGAGAAGGTGTGGATTTTCATTGTGGAACTTTATTTAGTTTGGACGCTTTTATCCCAAGCAGCTTGGGGATCGATCTCCAGGACCTGTGGGCGGGGTGTACAACACACCTGCCTCTACACTATCCTGCATCGCCAGAATCGTATTGTTTGTGTTTAAGTTCAACATCTCAGCATTTAACTTATCATCTTGTGATTGAGTCTTCTTGGTCAAGTATTTCAGATAATACTTGGGTTGACCAAGAACATATGTATTTCATTTTCTTAAAGGAGGATTTAATCCCAAGAACTTGTACAAAGAGGCTTTGTCACGTCTCTTCTCATGTTCCTCCTCTCAACGGCCTCCTCCTGTGTGTGTGTGTTGCAGGTGGAGACGCTGGACGGAGCTGTTCAGACCTCCACCCTCCAGGCCTCCCGTCTGAAGACAGACCTGCGGGTCACCGAGCAGGAGAAGGATGCCCTCCGCCAGGAAGTACTCTCCCTGCACAAACAGCTGCAGAATGCCCACAATAAGGTCGGTTCCTACCAGGGTTCTGGAATCCAAGACAAACGGTGTACAAGATGTTTGTTTAAATGCAATGATTTTATCACAAAGTAACTCCCAGTTACGGTTGATTCGAAGGTGAAAATGTTTGGGGGGGAAATCATAAATACATTTAAATAAACAGTCACCACCACAAAATGTTAGCGTTGATGTTCAACTCCCCTTTAAAGCTCAACTAGAGATTCATTTTTGGGACTGAAGCTCACCAGACTGGGGCAATAGATCCTCCATGTCCTCACACTGGACCGGACCTGACCTTTTCCCTCCACCCCCACGGTCCAGGTCCAGATCCTGGAGCTGGCGTTCCACTCAGGGGGGTTCCAGGAGCACAAGAAGCTGTACCGTGAGGAGCTGTCTCTGCTCCAGGACCAGGAGGAGAAGCTGCTGAAGCAGGAGAACCAGAGGCTGCAGTTGGAGCTCCTCCACTCCAGGGGAGACCTGGTGCACTGCAGAGAGAAGGTGAGCTCCTCATGCTTTCATTCATTCATTCATTCATTTCATTCATTCATTTAGCAGACGCTTTTATCCAGAGCATCTTACAGTTCAGATACAGGTCATTAAGGTGCAGGTTATTGGTTAGGGAGCAACTTGCTCAAGGATGCCTACAGGTGACCTAAGGACGTGGGGAATCGAACCCAGAACCATTTAGCTCAGAGTCAAACAACTTAACCACTTAGCTATCCTGCCTGCAGCCATGGCAGGAAGTATAACAGTTATAAAACTGGTACACAGATAATATCATTTTATTAACAGAGATGCTTTGTATTCTGCCCAAATCAAAAGAATGGGCTAATGTGCTCTTTTGGAAGAGTCACTTGGTACAAAACAATCAACGGTCTGGTCCTAAGCACTTCACTGTGGCTCCGGTCAGGTACGCCAGCTGGAGACCACCATGGTGTCCCTGAAGCAGCAGAACCACGCGGGTCTGGTCAAGGTCCTGGAGCAGGAGAACTCCTCACTGAAGAAGCAGCTGGAGGTGAAGAACGACCTGAGCAAGGTGAACACCTAGACTACACCCACGCTGAGGATAGCTTCACTTTTTGTCTGTTGCTTTCCTTGTGTGGACCATCTATTGAGTTATTTTTCAAATGCTGGTTTTCGATTTATACCGGTACTATTGTATAGTATATATGTATATTTACATATATAAATGTTTTGCTGTGGTCATGTGACGTTTCAATTAATTATATGCTGGTTTCAATCAATTATAGGAAGGAGAATCCTATGGAGAGCTTGAGAGTCTTCGCCAAGAGAATGAGGTTCTGAAGGCCCAGACGGCCCGGCTGTCTACCCAGCTGATAGAGGTACGTACCCGGTACCCTGGGTCCACCCAGGACAGGGATATGGATCACCCATCACTGACCCCCACCCCTCACCATGAGGGATGGGCGACACCACTGGTTTCCTGTTCAGTCCCAGTTCTACTGCGGCTAGCATCCCGACAGCAATATTCTATTCAAGAAAATGTGTAAAGGTGGACACCAAAAGGTTATCTTTTAAAGCCTTGGCGTTAGTATTAAATCAACTACCCAAGTTCGGTGGAAGGAAAAGTGCTGCCAAACCTAAGCAACAATAACACAAAAATATATATGAAAAATATAGGACAAAAATACACATACATGTATATTAAAATCCCTAGTTAAAGACCCTCAGTGGTACCGTCTTGTTTTAGTGTATGAGGATCGATTCACACGGTGTAATCCTCAGGAGGGTATGGGCCCCTACTAACCACAGTCCCCCGGTTGTCCCCAGGCCTTCCAGGCCCAGCTGGTGGGTCTGCTGCCCGGGCCTCCTCACCGGGCTCAGAGAGGGCCCCACCGGGGGGAGGACCCCGACAACATGCAGGTACGGGGCCCTCAGACGCCACCCTATTTTCCTGTGACCTCGCTTCCTGTTAGCTTGAACCGTGGGCAGTAGTCGGGCTTCTACATTTTTGCACCATAAAAAGCACCTTTTCTTTTCTCCGTCGGTCATCTCTCAGCCTCGGTCGAGCGGAAGTTGCCTCACACTTCTGTTGTGTCACATTCCCATCTTTCTTCACATACCACCTCTCTGTCGTCACGGCAACATATATTTTGTGTGTGTGTGCAGCGTGTTGTCATTCCACAAAGTCTTTAGAGTGACGTTGTTTTGGCTCCATGGTGTGTGTGTGTGTGGCCTGTTTTTCCCGCTCTTTCACGAGTCGGCGAAATGTAGAGCGGCTTCTCATTTCACCGCCACCGTTTCTTCTTTCCGGGGTTGTTGATTGTCTCACCCCCCCCATTCATGCCACCGGTAGCTCCATCACCATCCGTCCCTATTCATTAGCATTAGCTCACCAGTAGCTAGCAGCACCCACTCCTGGTTCACTGTGGTGCTTTTACTCCAACCGTTGTTGTCGTGCCTGTATTAGCATCCGTGGTCCGGACGTAAGGCGGTTGAACGTAGCACGGAAGAGGTCTGTTAGCGGACCTGTTGGCGGGCGATTGTGTTTTTGTCTTCCGGGGGTTGGTGGGGAAGGGCTGGCGACTCTCAGTGTAGTGAACCTACCTTCTCTCTCCAGGGGGTCGTGTTGGAGCAGCGGGCGGCTCACACCGACAGCTACCGGCGGATTGGTGGGCTGTGACACCAGCGCCTTGCTCCAGTGCTAACGCCAAGCTACCGCCATGCTAACTCCGTGCTAACACTAACCTCTCACTCACAAGACTGTGCGCATCTCCCCCTGCCCTGCCTGATGGAAACAAAAGTTAGCTAGCTAGGTGTCTTTTTTTACTCTAGCTTGTCTGATGTCCAATTGTTTGCCGGTACCAATATCTACCTAGAGACCCCTGCCTTTTTTAATGGCACAAATGTGTAGTTGCATTTCACTGCTGCTAGGTGGCAGACAAACACAGAGAAATGTTGTGTTTTTCCAAAGGAAGGTTTTTAAACAACATAGTCGATTTAAAGGTCAGTTTGTCCGGGATCATGTCTCCACCTGATTGTGGAGACTGTGTTTAAAAATGCTGACCAAAATATGCTGTGTTTCTGCTTTCGGAAGAATTTGTATACTTCTGAGTGTCTTTTTTAACAGATTACTTCTGGGAATGTTCCGTTATGCACTGGTACTATTGATGTCAATGGTCAAGTCAGGGTATCTTACTTAAAGCCTAAATCTGTCGCGACCTTGGCCTGAAGGTCATTGGAAACTATCTTGCTTCTATCTCTGATCGCCTTCTTTGCTAACAATCAGCAATTCCAACCTGTTGATCTGGTACTCATACAATGTTTGTTGAGCTACTTTTTGTCCAACTAATAATGTCTAATCAGTGTTGTGTTGACTGTTTCTGTCCGTCTCTCCTTGTCGTGTTTTTGTTTTCCTCTGTCGGCCTCCCTGGCGTGGGATACGAGGGAGTATTTCTTGAAGCTTTCATGAATGTTTGTTTATTTCTGTGTCGAAGAGGTTTAAGGTCAGTGCTTTGCGGTTCCCTGAAGCCTGCACTACCGAGTCGATCCAGTAGTCTGTTTTGTTTTTCTGAGTATGTCAAACAGTTTGGTAAAGCACAACTGCATGCCAGCGTCCCTCTCTTCTCTTTCCGTCACTGTATCGAGGAACTGACACGGCACGGGTCTTCTCCAAGATGGAGGCTGTGTGTTGTGTGTTTTCCGTCATGTGACTTGATGTGTTTTAATAACTAAGGGTTCTGTCGCACTACATTTCCATGTATTTATTTATTTTTAGTATTCAATATTTTATTTTTACTTATGATTTATTTATGAATTAAATTATTTTGTTTGCAGCGGTATCCAAATCAACGTAGTTCACTTTTTTTATACTGTTTATCTATGTATTTATTTTTTAAACTAAGTTATTTTATTATCAAATGCAGTATCATCATAATTGTACTGGAATAACTTCTATGCCTGAACCAAATAAAGCATCTAGCTCGAATACAATTTGCCTCGCCGTGTGAATTTACTCACCTTTTCCTGAACACACCAATCAATCAAAACACTAATACTAATAACACTGGAATATTCAGGCCAGCTCCATATTTAGATCAGCCGTCCTTCGGCCCGAATGATTGGATAATAGTTCCCGCCTTTTTCCCCCCCATCAGGATGAGAGGGAGAGGAAGATGAAGAAAATGGCAGAGCGAATGAGGGAGATTGAGCTGACTCTGCATAACGTCAAGCTTCTGCTCCGAGACAAGGTGGCTCAGCTGAAGGATCAGGTACATTACTTTTACAATACGTGCATCTAAAAACTCACCGTAAATGATGTCGGTAAAATTTAATGGATAAGCTTTGTGTGTACATGTATATGGTATTTGCATCTTTTTATGTACATATATTGTGTATATATATATATGCTGTTTTTGATCTACATATAGTGTAAATATATAATGCTGTTTTTGATCTACATATAGTGTAAATATATAATGCTGTCTTTTAGCTACATATATTGTGTAAATATTCAATGCTGTTGTTTATCTACATAGATATTTGTATCAGGTCCCATGTGAAGCCCTTTGTAGCTTTTTCTTTTGAAAAGTGCTCTAAAAATACAGAGGACCATAATTATCATATACCACCTGGATGAATGGGAGCTAATCTCCCCTCTCCCCTCGTCTCATCCAGCTCCACAAGAACGGCCGGGCAGACGTGCTGATCCAGGACCTGTACGTGGAGAACGGCCACCTGCTGAAGGCCCTGCAGCGGACGGAGCAGCAGCAGCAGATGGTGGAGAAGAAGAACTTCCTGCTGGAGCAGAAGATCTCCAGCCTGAGCAAGATCATGCGGGATCTAAGCCCCGCCCCGCCGTCTCCGGCCAGCTACCGCTCCAAGTGCTCCTAAACCCCAACAGCTCTCCTTCCAGTCCAGCAGGGGTTCCGAGGCGGACATTTTGACTGTTCTGTGCGTTGTCGGACCCATTTGGGGTCCCGACCTGTAGCTTAAGAAACCCCTGGACTTAAAGAGAAGCTGCTTTTGCAACCAGGTAACATGTGGAAGTGTGTGCAGGTGTTGGACCGCCATGGAGAATGCCAATGAAGTGCTATGCCTTTTTTTTATATCAAGTATTGCATTGTTTTTTCACTTTTTTTAAAATGATCTTTTAAGAACAGTGTTTGACTTTGCTTGAACTGCCAAAGCCATGAGCACATTATTGATGACAAACTGCCTTAAATTAATCATTGTAAGTCTACTTTTCTATTTTCCGTTTGGTGTCATGGGTTTTCGTGCCCACTTGCCAACGTTATTTCAAAGCAGGGATTCCCAAAATGTCATGCGTGGGCCCACCTGCGGAGGTCACTCTTCGCCCAGAACACAGACGTTTTGCGCGGTATAAATAATAAGCAAAACATTCTCTAAAAAGTGAAATAACTAGCATTTCTCATCTTCAGTCTAGCGTTCTTCAAAGGAATGCACTCTACAGGAAGGGCACTATGGGTCAAGGGTCGCGACCCCACAGTTTGAAAACCACGGTCTTAAATCTTGGTAGCGTTTCTCTTCTTTTTTTTTCTTTTTTTTTTACAAATTGTATTCTTATATGGTAACGCCTTGCATTTCTTCAACGTTCAAAGCCAAATAGTTTCAAGCTGGTTGCCAACCAGAGATATGTGAATATAAGGCTTGGTTGAAACAAATCCAGCATTATACGTTTTTAATGTTTAAAAACGTGAACTCTTGAAGAATGTGTAAACGACACTATTTATTTTCACTGTGAGAATATACTTCCTATTTGACCAGTACCAAAGTGCACTTTCTAATCTGTACAGTGTTATTTTGTATGTATCCTATACGTTGAAGTCTTTTTGTTATTTCTGCCTGTCTTCTCTGAGATAATATTGACACTAATGAGAACAAACAAGAAAAACTGTTTGACATTTAAACTATGATAGAAGACAAATAGTCCTGTGATCTTTTTACTGTTTGTAAGAACTTAATGTTATTTGACATTACTTTCAATGTTTGTCAAGACGCAAGTATGCCTATACAAACAGCATTGAGTCTGTTACGTTTCACAAATAGATGGCCTTTTCCTGTGTACATAGGATTATACAGGACTGAGAGTTGATATATTTATGAGGGATGCACTAAATACAGGGTGGAAATTGTATTTCTGCAATAAATAATTGTCACAAACTGATTTGGCCACCTGTTTGATACATTGCATTCATGGTTTTGCGGATTTACTATAACAGAATAGTGTATAGGTTAATTGACCCTAAGCGACACCAAATGATAAGGCTTTACGTCTCTCAAATAAAAATAAAAAAAACTTTTGGAGTTGAAAACCCCATAATGAAGTGCTGGGCATACAGGGGGAGAGGCAGTGCGGTCTCCCCGGCCGCAGCGGTGCAGGCTGGGCCGGGAGTAGGCGTTCCGGAGCGGAGGCTGGGGCAGGAGGCGTTCCGGAGAGGAGGCTGGAGGAGCGACGCGTCCAGTCGCCAAAGTTAGCTGGCTAACTTTAGCTGCTAGCTCATTTAAAGTAATAAAAATGTATTCCTTCCACTCTTTACGGCTCGAAAGGGATTTCTGCGAAGCTCAGGGAGTTTGTCATGCCAACACAGCACCGCGTCATTGATGTGTCCTACGCTTGAGTTATGCTTTCGCGAAAGAAAAGCAAAAACGAAGCGTCGAAACCAGCCGAGGTCCACGGGAAATACGTGAAGAAGGAAACATCGCCGCTCCTGAGAAGTAAGCGCAACAAGTAGCCCGCTAGCCGACGCTAGGCTAGCTCGGCCAAGTCCGCTATAACGTAATCACCTTCCTGAAAGTCATACATAGGGGATGTTGTATTTTGTAAACGCCCAATTACGTTTGGGGCTGCATAACTCTTACTAAAAAGGAACGATTCGTCATCGTTTGTTGCGTTTGTGTCCCTTCAACTACCGCTCGATGCTAGCGTTAAATGCTAAACCACTCGCACACTATTTATCATGGACTCAAGGTACAAAAACATGTACACTGCAAAAGCGGAGTGTTATCACAGACTAAGTACCGGTCGAGCACATGCTGAATCGCTACAACTTGTATTTCTACGGTATACGGGAGTCGTGCCAGTGAGTGTCATCTGAGTAGAGATGCTTTGTTGACTAAATAAACCCAGCTGGGACACCCGCTGGCAGCCGTGGAGGAGTGTTGTCATCGTTTTCTGAGGAGCTGTGGAGGCAACATAGCAGCTATTTATTGTATAAAGTGTTGTCAGGTCAATAGCCTGAAGTAGAGGGTAGGGTAGCAGTAGGCGCACTTTAACTAAAGCGAAGTACAACGGACCTATTGACTGCTATTTAAGTCATTTTTACACTTTTTGTTTTAAAGTGAGTTCAGATGGATTTCGTTAAGAAGCAGGTAGGGATCAGGGCGTCCTGCTCAAGGATACTTCGAGGTAAGCTGTGAACGTTGTCATTAGGGATTAAACTCGTAGCTTTGTGTGGGAGTTAAACACTATGCTACCCCTGCAAGCTAAACGCATGTCTGATCTTCACTGTGATTACAATCTCTAATAAACCCTTCCAAATGTGTTGACTTGCTACTAAAACTTCCCTCCCTTTGCAGATCTTATGCCATCTTTTATCCGTCATGGACCCACCATTCCAAGACGCACGGAGGTCCCCTTGCCAGAGGCGGGGCCAACGGTGTACGCGGCCCCGCCCAGCAGAGAGCCGGCGGTGTCCCGCAACAAGAGCTTCCTCCGGCCCCCGGTCCAGAGGCCCCCCCACGAGGTGGCCCGTCGCGAGAGCCACCGGCTGTCTGCGCCCCCTTACCTCCCCCGCAGCCTGGGGGACCTCCCCCACGAGTACTCGGGCTCCGCGCAGTCCTTCCTGACGGAGGTGACCCCCATGTCGGAGAACGGGGACCCCGGGCGCTACTATTTCCCCCCCCCGGCGGAACATTACTATGACAACCAGCAGCAGCAGCAGCGCCAGCAGCCTCAGCAGCCGCGGAGGCTTCCGGAGCCCTTCCACGAGGACTATCGATACTACGAACCCAACGAGCACAACTTCCAAAGACTGGCCCCCCTGCACACGCCCCCGGCCCCCACGAGACCCCCCGCTGGTAAGGGAAAAAAAACAAAAACGAGACGAGCTGTGTGTTTTGGTTCGGATGCTGCTGACACGGTTCGAGGAGCGAGGTGACTCCTGCGGAGTGACGGCTGAGCTGCGCATGGGTCAGGGGTGATGTCGCAGCGTTGAGGATTCCCCCGGTTCAAACCTGACCTTTCTCAGCTCGTCTGTGTTCAGAGTCGGCTTGCTAGTCTCGTGTTCACCTAGGGCGGTCGATTCAGAGCGTGTGCCCATGGGCCTCCCGGCGGCAAGTTATTTCCCTGAAAACGGTGGTCGTGGCAATGCCATTGTTAACTAACCCATATTAGTTTAGCATTGAACTTTGGTATATATTTTACGCCACCATTGGGGACTGTCACCCTAATAGAGCGAAGGGAATACTTCAATAGAGCGAAGGGAAACGGGGCCGGCTTGTGTTTAAGGGTCCACACAGGGCGGGCTGGGAGGTGACACACAACGGCTAGCGGATTCCAGTCCCCCTGCTTTACGCACCAACATTGACCATAAATGTACAGTTAGGACGGACTTTAATGTCGAGGGTGGGGCCCGAGTGACAGTGGTGCGGGGTTGTTTGCCCGTAGCCCTTTTATTTAGCGGATTACCTTCTGTAGTGTGTGTGTGTGTGTGTGTGTGTGTGTTGTCGGACTCTCCCAGACCCGCCTACCACTTAGCCTTGACCCCTGTTTGGGCTGAACCTAAACAAGCAGGGAGGGGGTTGTGTTCGTTAACCCTCTGTGGGCCCAGTCTTGGTGGCAGCGAGGTAGCGTCCAGCGGAGCGCTCCTCTCCTCCAAGGCAAACGTCCTTAGCTCGGAGGACGGCGTCATCGCGTGTTGACTAAGCTGCTGCAGGACAGCCTGGCGTCTAGACTCTAGGATGTTCACTCCCGGACGACTCCCTCGTGACACCACGCTGATATTCACGCTTGTATTTCGCAACGAACATCCGTCTGGCCTATCAGCCAATCAGCCAATCAGAGTGACTCTACTTGACGACCTGTCTCTGTATTCACATCTTATCCCTACCCGCTCCTTAAAAACCTG
>JAOPJO010000124.1:14484138-14509223 GCA_027123675.1 Molva macrophthalma | reverse complement strand
GCGAGACCTGGTCCGGCGAGACCTGGTCCGGCGAGACCTGGTCCGGCGAGACCTGGTCCGGCGAGACCTGGTCCGGCGAGACCTGGTCCGGCAAGACAGAGGGCGGCCCTACCTCCTCTTTCTTCTCCTTCCTCTTCTTGTTGCGGGGGTGATTCTCGCCGTCCTGCGACGGGGCGTTCAGCTCGCTGGCGTACTCTCTGATGAGCCCCTCGATCGCCCCCTTCACCACCTGGTCCCGCCGCTGCGTCTCCTCGTCCAGCACCTCCTCCTCCTCCTTGGCCACGCCCCCCGTGCCCTAAAAAGGAAGGGCACTCATCAGACAGTGTATAATGTGGCGATTCGTCCCTATGCAAATAAACCATACTAACTAATTCCTAATGAATAACAAATAAACTACAAACCGCCTCACTCCACTCTTGTGAATATTATTCTAAAAGACTACAAACCCCATTGGCACTCTTCTTCTTGGCCTTCCACTCGTCCAGCTGGGCCTTGGTCTTGGCGTCCACCTTGACCAGCAGCTTCTTGTCGCCCAGCAACAGCTCGTGGAGCAGCCGGAGGGCTCGTAGCGTCGACTCTGGCTCCTTGTACTCACAGAAGCCGAACGCTGCAGACACGGGAACGGAGGAGAGGAGAGCATGTGAGACGGACGGGATACACACAACACAGAGCGGGTGGCTAAGTGCGTGTACCGTTATTATATACACACACTACTCATTAAGCATGTTTACCACTAGTATATATATTATTTCCAGTACACATGAATAAAACAGATAATAGAGCGTGTGCGTGTCTTACCTTGAAGTTTCCCAGAAGCCCCCTGTACTCTCTTCCAGCTGAGAACAATTCCACATTTCTATTGGATTGAACAACAAAGGAAAAACAGACAATAACTTGATTTGAGCTCACCCACAATAACCAAGATCCATGTCATAGCCTTGATATTACATGTAATGCGTTTATACCGGTACTATTTATTTATTTGGCAGCCACACACTCAACACTCATTCAACACTCATCCTAAGCAACTTGAATTCAGAGAATTCAGATGCGTGGGGTTAGACACTAGGATGTCTCCAGGTTAATCTGTGGACATTTGGGATTGAAACAAGTACCTTTCGGATGGGAGTTGAACACGCATACCAGTACAATAGCCATCCCACAGCACAAATGCCTCACGCTTGAGCAGCCCACTTAGATGAATCTCCTAAAGGCTGTGTGTATGCAGACAGACTAATAATGAATAATGAATGCCCTTAGGCACATGGTCGTGTCGTCAGTAATAATTAATAATTAAACAATACCCACAAGTGAACACCCAACCCCTTACAGCGCCTCTCCTCCAAATAAACTCTGGCTCATGACCGGGTCCGTCAGGATTCTTGGTGCCATCATGTGACTTGGCCTGCGTGTCCACCGGTCCTGAGCAGAACCATTGTCATCAGCGATGCGTCATCAACGGAAGGCGTCGCACAACACGCACACACCAGGAGTCAACGGCAGCAGCTCTCTCTTTGTTTCCCCAACGGTTTCTTTCTAACCGACAGAATGTGACACGCCCACTGATGGGGTCATACAAGGCCCGCTGATGACATCATAGTTCACACTTCGGGTCAAGGGAAAATCTGTTCCCTTTTTTTGTTCCAGTCGGGAAACCAACTTCTCGGGTTCCAACCCAATTTTGGGGAGGTGGCCGGGGTTAAAGCAAACGGCACGCGCGGAAGCGGTTTGTGCGACGGGGTCAGCGAGGCTCACCGCTAGCAGCTGTCGGACCAGCATGTCGGAGGCCTTCTCCGAGATGTTGCCCACGAACACGGTGGTGGTGGGGCCCCCGCTGCCCGTGTCCTCCGTCTCCCGGGCCCGCAGGGGAACCACCTCCTTCTTGGGCGGCGCCGGCTTCTGCACCATGGACACCGTGGTGGGTAGCAGCACCTGCAGTGCGGGAGACCACATTATCTATACAAACACACGTTTACCTTTAACAGCGCCACATGCACTGCAATGACAACACCGTACTGTTCCATTTCATTCCAGGGTTTTTGAGTGGACACAGAGTTAGCTGTGCGTGTGGAGCTCTTAAACAAACACGGGGGAGACAAAATGATCTATGCAAACACACACGTTTATTTTTTGCAGTGCAATGCTAAACGGCGCGGTGCTTTTACATTTCAGTCCAGTTTAATGCGCTGACACAGAGTAAGCGGTTCTTGAAGCAGGGCTTAACAGACAGTGATGATGTATGAATGAAATGCATTTTAGTTTGACCACAGTAGGAGGAGCAGGGGTGTGGCTAACTCACGGGGGGTGTGGCTGCCATTAGGCCCATGTGAACTGGAATCATTGGAGTGCCTGGGAGAGAAAAACATGCCACCCCATTACTATTCAGTAAGTCTTCACTTTTTTCCATATCAATAACATTGCTTTATTTATACCATGTCTGTGTGTAAACCATGCCCAGGACGGATCAGGTTTGTAGCAACAACGTCTGTGATTCAAAAGGGAGTTGTTATAAATCGCCATTTAATAGCATTACCTGAAGGGGAACTACAGAGAAGACAAAATCGCTGGTGATGCAGATCGATAGTGGAGCACCTTTCATCGTGGGTGACAATAACAAGTGTGTGCAGTGTTGTCTTACTAAAGTGCGCCTAGAATGACCCTGTGGTGGGCAAGGGTCAACAGGCGGAGACTTCTGGCCTCACGTCATTGAAATGCAGACAGACTCCGAGGCGTCTGCCTTCATGAATGAACACACTGTCTAAATACGTTAATGAGCAGTATGGGTAGTTACCTGGAGGGACCGTCTGGGGGAACCCCGCAAACTGAGGCGGGGGTATCCTGGGAGGAAGCTGCGGGATGCCGATTTGTTGGCGATTGAGATGAGGAGGATATGACATCCTGCGGGGCGGCGGGTCCTGCAACATAGCACAGACGTTTCAAATCAAACTTGTGTCGGCGTCAACACAACACAAACACACGCTTGGACATCGCGGACTCGCTGTTGGTTGTCAGACGGGCAGATTTATAACGTTGTCCTTGTGTATTTAATCGAAACCGGCACCACGTTAACGTTAGCTTTTGCCGCTAGCAGTGGCCTTGCTAACTGCACAGCGAAACTAAAGCCGCCGCCGGTATGTTTAACTTACCTGGGATCAGGAGACAGGTTCAGCCGGTGCAAATATCCCTAGAGTCTATCCAAACATAGGCCACTTCAGTAAATCTAACAAAAAAGTTGAAAACTATATCCGCCTCCGGGTCGTTAGCAGAAGATGTGTAGCTGACGACTGGCCCTATTCTCCACGAACTGCATTATGGGAAAATATGATTTGTTGCACTAACTTGTTTTGGACACTTGGGGGCGACAGAGGTCACATCTCACCGCTTGGCCACTAATATTAGATAATGCCTGGTCAAGTTAATGTAGGCAATATGCAGTCGTTTTACTTACTAAAGACTACTGCCTTCTACAGAGACAAAATAACACATAGTGTCTTACAAAAGAAAACAAATCTAAAAACATGGTCAAATATGCATTTTATATGTACAATTGGGTATTTCTCCAGTGTCCTATCCTATTGTTGCTTGTGATGAAGAGATCAGGTGTATTTTTCCAGTAGCTCATCTGGACACGTGCAGAAAGATCTAGGCCACCCGGGGTTGTAAACATAGCTATCAATCCTGTTTTGGCCAATGCTGTGCACGGAAACTATCCCGTCAGGTCTAATTACACGGTGTGCTGGACAACAGTGAAGTGGTGGGACATTTGGCACGCACAGTACACAACACACACCCCATCGAACAAACCCTCTTATTTCCCCCTTTCCCATTGGTCCGTTAGAATGGGTGTGACTCGACGCACAGCTAATGCGACGGGTGAAACTGAAAATAAACCATTTAAATTCACGTATTTTTTGTTGTCAGTAGTGTCCATTACGAATAGGGAGACCGTTTTAACATAATGTTTAATCTTGGGATATTTATTCTCATTCCTCGCGCGTGCTATGGATGAACAGTGAAGTGATGACACTCGGGTTATTTCATCAGCTCCTGAATATTAATAAGGCGCGAGACTGCAGTACAATAAGAGCCGAGTCCCTGTTACCACGCAGTCACACTCCGCCAGACACAGCATCTCACCACTGAAAGATCTCACCCATCTTACATCAGCCGGGTCGCTCGCCTCTTGGATTTTATTTTGACTTTTTATTTAAGAATAACAGTTCATCGGTGAACTAAATCAAGAGGGAGAAAATGGCGTTGAGAAGATCTTTATTTTGTCTTCTTAAAACTCAACTGAACCACACTTGCCAGCAGAGCAGAGCACAATCCGTGGCGATCATCGGCGCCCCGTTTTCAAAAGGACAGGTAGCTACACGTTGTTGCCGTGATTCTTGTTTAAGAAGCACCACGTTGTAGCTCATACAATTGATTGAACTAGCGTCCACTGATCCATTATCATGGATTTCTATCTGTGTACGTGCGGTTGGCTAACATTTATGTTTAATTTATGTTCATTATCAACAGAAACGGAGAGGAGTGGAACACGGACCCAAATTCATCAGAGATGCGGGACTTTTGGAGAGGCTTTCAAATTTAGGTGAGTGAGTGGAAACAGGCCGGATGAAAGTAGCCCGCCGTAGTCTGTCTGGTGGTACCATTGGTAGAAGCAGCGATGGTTCGCCTCCCCTTTCTCTCGCGTTACACTTTGAACCATTCGCGGTGGATTTAAATCTGCTTTTACAGCTCCATAGCGTAATTATGTAACGTCTTAGTGCTTGTGTCCTCCAGTGTGTCTCGATGACCGGGGTGGTTGTGTAGGGTGTACCACATGTGCCGGGTACAGTGTCTCATTCATGACGTGTCCGCGGGCCAGGAAGAGCGCAGGACTTATGCGCGGAACGACACGTTCTCAAGTTCTCATTCTTCCCATCCGTGCTGCCGTCACTGCGGTTTATTTGACGTTGCACGTGTGAATACAAACGGCCATTAAACAAGAAAAGGCTAATTTGAATTTGATAGAGTGCTGTGGAAAGAGACGCTAATGCCGACCGTATCAGCAAACGAGTACGGAAAATTCCACACAACCTAGGGATGCGACGGAACGTCAGCCAGACTGTCAAACCTGCACTCGGCGATTTGGTCAATCAATTATTATTGGTCAATAAATGTTGCCGATGATGTTCAATCAGACAAAAAATAGTTTCCTGTAGCGAAAAAAAAAACTAGTTGATGTTAATGGCATTTTTGCAAGTCATTTCCTGACGATAGGGGTAACAGTTTGTGTTATGTAACACCCCTTCCCGTAACACACCACCCTGCAGACTAGACTAAGTAGGCTATAGTGAGGATAGAGGGCGACAGGGTGACAGCTTAATGTCACCCAGTTTCATGTTGTGCTACTTAGCTATGTGGGCCAAGGCTATCGTATTCAACCTTGATTTACCTTACTTATCAGAGGCGGTCCTCAATGAAGTATTTTTGGTTAATCTGAAAAATGTATGTAATTAGTAGGCCTATACATATTCTCGCTTGTATGTATTATCATTTCTATCGCATACTATTAGCCATGGCGGGAGAGGCCAAGTTAGTTTGCAATACACTGTCCTGACTTCTACAACAAAGAAGTCAGGAGATTGTCATGGCCTCAGTATCGAGTCCTGGCTAGTGGCAACGCGAATGAAACTAACTTAACACCTTCAAATTGGAGAGAGGAAGGGAGCTGTCTCCACATAGGTACAAGGACAGTTGATACTAATGCCTCTTATAGATTAGTAACACTGTTATATGATTTGTATATCATTTAATATTATCATTAGTATCAATATATCCACGACAAATTCTAAAGTAATAAGATTTAACGGCCACTGCGAATCGGTCCTTTTAAACATCATGTTCATGTATCATCAAGATATCATGTTTGAAGTTTATATATAAATCTTGTTTTATGTTATCAATATAGAATAGATGGTCCCATCTTATATAGAATAAGATGGCCACGCCTCCAGTGGTGTTTTTCCACATGCACCCTCTCTCTATGAACTGCAATGTGTTTATTATCTCACCGTGGGCCGAGCGCTATTCCTGGCTCGCCTCCCCGGTCCATCCGACACCAGCAGCAGAGCAACTCAATACGAGTCGAGCCCCCGGCACTGCCTGGCCAACTCTGCGCAATGCCTATTTATCACTACCCCCAAGTGTAGGTGTTCTCAAAAGTTCACTATTTGAAAGATTTAAGCTTCTTGGCATTTTATATCATAGTGGCGATGTGCAATTAGTGGAAACTTGAGTGTCGCTGGTTATATGAGACGAATGGGAATGGCACTTGTGGCAATTTCTTAATGAGATATTGCGTCTAGGACAGATGAGACTTCTTAATGCAAAAACGCACACAATAGTTGTAGACAATTAACCTATTTTAATGTATGCATACACTAGTCTCCTCTCTAGCAGAGTGAGCCCCCAACGCAGTTTCAGAGTCTTTTAACACAGTTTCACCCCCTCCCCAGAAGGCTGTTGTCCTTATATCAAAGGGAACCCGGTTTCACCCTCTGTTAGCTTTTTTTTTTTTGGGGGGGGGGGGTACAGTTTCACCCCCTCTTTGTAAAGCAATTTCCCCTTCAAGGGGATCAAGGGGGCGGCGCTATCTGCATCCGGCGTTCTCGCCAAGCAGATATGTTTATGAGGAGTCACTGTTTCCTTGTGACCAGTTTGCGTCATGCAAAAGGTTAACAACAAAGGGGGCTGGATAACACTATTTAAAGACGGAATGGCTAGATAATACAAGGAATAGCTTAAATTATTAAAACGAACCAACGTATACATTTTTCCATTACTTGCGACGGTCGCTCAGATCCGCAAAAGTAGGGCTTCTAGGAGAGGGGATCGACCTCGCAGGTCTACTGGAGATTAGCTTACCGATGCCTGTACCAGCTCCACGGTGAGTCAGGAGCACGGAAGATACATGAGTGATCGGAACCGGAGAACCGGGCTGACACTAATACGGCCACAGCTAAGCTAGCGTCTTAAAACGGCAATATTAGTCGTCGGGCTAGCTATTTCCATAGCTGTGAGAGGGTATTAGTACATGTCCACGCAGTAAAACAACACCGAAGTAACGTTACACACTGACCTAGTTAACTCATTAGCCCGATGTTGGGCCACTAAAGACGGATGCTTGACGCACCATTTACTGTCTAAACAGCTTCGTTATTCAGGACGATATTACACATCTAATAATAACATTCATTTAGGCAAACACTCTTATAACTAACTAACCAATTAGTCATGCTGGCCATAAACTGATAAATCGATACATTATTCTGTCAATAAAAAGTTGCCGTAGGATGCTTGCAGGATGCAGATGGGCAGCCGTGTTTATTCGTTATAACGTGGTTGCTCTTCAACAGACTGCCCCGTGCACGACCTGGGAGACTTGAAGTTCCATCACCCGGAGAAGGACGAGACCTGCATGCAGGTGCACTTCCCGCGCACCGTCGGGAGAGCCAATAAGCTCCTGGCTAGCGCCGTGAGCAGTGCAGTTGGAGCGGGGCACACCTGCGTGATGCTAGGCGGAGATCACAGGTATTTTATTCTCGCATTTGTTTAACCCTCCTCCTTTCATTCTTTCAGAAAAACTAGAATGTTCTTAATTGATAAGTAATGTCTAGCGTTAAAACACACTACTACAATATACCTACATGCTCATGCCCGCTCCCTCGTCTCTCTCTCAGCCTGGCTATCGGCTCGGTGGAGGGCCATTCGCGCCAGTGCCCCGACCTGGGCCTCATCTGGGTCGACGCGCACACCGACGTTAACACCCCCGCGACCTCCCCATCAGGGAACCTCCACGGGCAGTCCGTCGCCTTCATGCTCAAAGAGCTGCAGGACAAGGTAGCGCCTTAGCCTTTCAAGCTAAATGTATTGAAACACAATAGATTGTATGAAATAATGTTGACATGAAGCTACCGGCCCATTATGGTAACATCAGAGTGCAAGTGATTGTGTAGGCGGGCTAAAGACCTTCATACTAATACATAATCATTAGTAACCATTAAGTAATCATTCATTAATAATTGATATAAGTTGTATTAAACAACAATGTTGTTGTGTAATGTTGTTGCTATTATTGCTTTCGACAAGGCTTATACAAATAATAAGGGAAATAATTAAATATTGAAAGTATTAATAATTAAACATTTTCAATCCCAGTTGCCCTAATAAGGGAAATAATCAAATATTGAAAGTATTAATAATTAATAATAGTTTTCAATCCCAGTTGTCCTAATCTTTTTTATTAAAAAGGCCAGTGACCCCTTAATGAGCTTACTGACTCATAACAAGCCTAGTGACCCCTTAACAAGCAAGTATCAGTTCTACATTAACAGGACCCTCCCAGTGAATCCACCAGCACGCCTTCTTACATTGACTGTACTTACAAATATATGACCATATGTTATATATTCATCCGTTCCAGGTGCCCGACCTGCCAGGCTTCTCGTGGATGAAGCCGTTCCTGTCCTCCAGAGACCTGGTCTACATCGGCCTGAGAGACGTGGACCCAGGAGAACAGTACGTCCCGTCTAACACTTCACAGGGCTCTTGATACTCAGGGGAGGAGGAGACCAGCTAGTGCACACACTACTCAGAAGAACACATGCAGATACATCCCCAAACCAAGTACCACTCCAAATACACAAAAACAGAAAGTACTGCTTGGTGTGTTTTTTTAGATAGCCATGTTGACATTCCCGTCTTTGCCTCTCTTTGATACGAGAGCGACTGGCTGCTCTCTGCCCTCTCCAAACCAAAGTTGAAAACACGTTATCCATAGATAGTCTGGCTCCACGGCCTACCTGACAACGAATCAGAAGCGTCCGTTATCACATTGTTTTGTCGTTTGCTCTCAAGGCACTCAAGACTCCCACACTTTCCGCGCCATGGTGGCTTCCACCTCTTAAAGGGGTGATATTACGCCGCCAGGTGGGAGTGTGATTGGCAGTTACAAGCCGTTTGACAATCTGCCTTTTCCTGTGTTTTAGTGACATCACAAGTGGGAGTGTCCACCTAGATGTATGCTGGATAGATAAGCAACATTTGCTACAGTCCACTGGGTAGGCTGGCAGACTGATCTATGCAGCATACATGTAGGTGGACCCTCCCACTTGTGACGTCACAAAGGCACAGGGAAGGGCAGGTTTTCAAACGGCTTGTAACGGCTAATCTCACTCACACCTGGTGGCGTAATATCACCCCTTTAATATAACATCACACGGGAAAATAGTGTTGCAAACAAAGCGTCCCCGCATAGAAAGTTTCCCCTGAACGCGGCAAAACGCATTCTAATGCGCGCGTGCATCACAGTGTTGCATGGTGCCGGCATCCATGTTTAGGTGACATGTATCGTGTGCTGCATCTCTAGCTACATCCTGAAGACCCTGGGAATCCAGTACTTCTCCATGCGGGACATCGACCGACTGGGCATCCAGAGGGTCATGGAGGAGACCCTGGACCACCTCCTGGCAAGGTACACTCAGACCACATGAGCAATCTACTCTCTATTCTACCACCTAGTTCCTCTAAAAGGCTTAATTAACCTTCATTGTACTCTCTCTGTTCTACTGTATTCTACTTCATATTCTACTATATTTAATGCTTCATCCTACTACAATGTACAATTTTCTCTACAATGTTATCTACTCTATATTCTACTTTATTCCGAGCTCTATTATCTATTCTAATCTCTATTTCCCCTCTCTATTCTGCTGGATTATCTATTCCAATCTCTACTCAGTACTCTGTGGATTTAAGTAGATCAGGACATGGAGCACGCCTCACTCCACAAACGTCATAATGCTCTCTGTGGCAACTTTAGTGGACCTCACCGCTTTGCGTCTGCCGTTATGAACTTCCTTCCATTTTGTTTTGGGGCCGCGGTTCAGGAGCCAGAGACCCCTCCATCTGAGCTTCGACATCGACGCCTTCGACCCGTCCCTGGCGCCGGCCACGGGGACGCCGGTCAACGGAGGCCTGACCTACAGAGAGGGCATCTACATCACCGAGGAGATCCACAACACAGGCGAGCATACACACCCTCACACACACACACACACACACACACAGAAGGTGCATCACATACATGGTACTCGCTAGACTTAGATTTAATTAATGTGCATTTAGAACAAATGACAGCTCTTCAATATTCCCTGCAGCACTGTCTAAGTAGACTTTGTACAGTGGGACCAGGGTGTAATTTTCCTCCAGGCGCTGATTATAAGTTAAGGTGTAGTTAATAGGTGCTCTCTCAGGGCAGCGGATGTAAATACCTGGTGAAGTTTACACCTTGTTTCCATGATGTCTACGCCTGGTGGCTCTGAGGCCAGATGAGCTGAAATCTGGGTGAATGGCTTTGCTTCCTTTCGCTTCACATTTGTTTTCGACGAATCGGTGTTGCTGGAGGCGGTGATCTGTAACCGTGTAATTGGCGAACACAAACTCGGCCATCAGTAGTAAAATGCAACAAGTGTCTGAAGGTTTCAAATCAACACCGTGTAGCCTGGCCACTGTAGAAATACACTTATTAAAATCCCCTTCTGATCACCTCATCCACTAGCGCAAATTACTTTTCTTCCGTAGAATATGTCCATAACTAACAGGAAGCGGGGCGTAACTCCGCCCTTTTCAGTCGTTGGTTTCCGGCCCAGGCTCTGTGCCCCCCCCCCCCCCCATCATTTCTGCTGTAACCTAGCAGGACTGCTGGCTCCCCGCTAACTCTGAAGCTAACAGCAGGTTCTATGTGCACGTGCAGGCCTGCTGTCCGCCATGGACCTGGTGGAGGTGAACCCCCTGCAGGGATCGAGCCGCGCCGCCATGGAGGCCACCGCTGCGCTGGCGGTGGACGTCATCGCCTCCTCGCTGGGCCAGTCCAGGGAGGGCTCTCACGTGCGGCTGGACGAGATCCCGTCATCGAAGGAGGACACGGAGCAGCTCCGGCTCTGAGCGGCCACCGGGAGCGTTATGGACGTTATCGTTGCCGAGCATTCCTGATTTTTTTTTCCGAAAAAGACTGGCGCCGACCGTAGGTCGGACGTTTCATCGAGTTCTCACGTTGCGTTTATTTCCGTTTTTGTTCTTTTCCTCTCTGAGTGTTTGCGTCTACTCGTCGGAACTCGGCAGCGGAGACAAAACGGCGCACTGGCAAAGGAAGCGTCGGTACATGGCCGCTTCGTGATGCGTCTCAGACGTAGAAACATGTTGATGCGCGGCATCGGATGCGGGTGCCATTCTAATATCCATACTTAAGTTATTTTTCCTTTTCGTTGCACCATGAATTGCATGTGTTTGATTTGCGGTAAAATAGCGAACCCCTTTCAAAAAGGCTCAGATGGTGAATTACTTTTTATGAAAAACGGTATTTCTGAAAGTGAAAGGGACAATGAAAGTGTTCTTTATGGCTGTGCCAGTTACACTTTAACAAAGTGCACAGCTGGACCACCTGTGGTTTACTGTATTTACGTTAGTTTCTACCTATGTACTATTTACTTTTGTATTTTGAGAATGAACCTGTGTGTTCCTGTAGTGTTAACAAGATGTTCATGTCCGGCGTATTTTACCTGGGTTGCTTGAATTAACTATTTTGAACACTAAAATCTATTTCTTTTTTTAGTTGTGGATGATTATTTTAACTAACGGAGTAGCTTATGGATATGACCATTGAATTACTAAGGTTGGAAAATAAAGACACTAATGTTATTCCTTCTCCAATTCTTTCTCCAAACCAAGTATCACAAATGACCACAAATGGACAATTAGCTATTTTGTATGTAGCATGTATACAGTAGTATTAAAGTACATAATATAAAGAAATGGATACATGGATTATTGTTTATATACTCTACATAGTATATAAACCACAAATTAGACATTTTGTAGATATAACTTAATACCATAATATAATCACAATCTATATAAACACTAAAAAGGTCCATTCACAAAGTGATTGCACATAGATCTAATCATTAACCCATATAGTGGATGCATGAATCTGTGCATCCACTATATGGGTGAATCTGTACCATTAATTGTTTTCCACCTGGCAACAGCAAGCAGCAAAACATGTTTTTGTCCCTGGCTCCAAACCGGCGTGATGTGATTGGCACAGATGAAGAAGCACAAAGGCAGGTGAAGCTCAACCAATCAGGACCGTCAGAGGGTCCGTGACCTCGCCTTCTTCCTCTGAATTCCAGTCAGTTGGGCCAGATGCGCTTCTCAGTGTTTTTTCGGCCTTGGCTTGGAAAACTTCCGCTGACCCGAGCTGATAACAGTAGTTTATTTTTATGACAGAGATATATATGAAGCAAGACAAATGTTACTCGTTAGCTTTGATAGCGGTAATGGTTAGGTTTAATACTACACTGTTTGGGAAGATAACAGAAAGAAAAATTAACTGCTAGCACTTTTCTTTTTTCTTTTTTTTTTACTTTCATGCGACACAGCTGTTTTGGCAGTAACAGTAACCATAGAAACGCAATGTGTTTGTCATTGTTTACAAGTATATTATTAGGATTATTATTTGTTCACATTCAATTATCTTCCCCAAGATCTCCAGATCACATTACTAACGACTTAAAGTCCAACAGCATGTCTCCCATGCGTCAGTGCGAACAGAGCGCTACAGAACACAGTGTTTTCAGAAACCTGCCGACAGACAGGCAGCAGCCGGAGACTCTTCATAAACCTTTCTAAAGTCAAACCATGTGGCTGGTGTTTGCTCTGGCTGTGTGAACCCAACCACCGTTCACCTCGAGAGGCACAGAGCCGCCATCAAAGTCCAGAGGAAACAGTTCATCTCATCAGGTCTCCTTTAGTGTCACCAAGTGTCCTTTTGGTTTGGTCCAGTTTGAACCGGACAGTGTCCGTAAAAAAAATAATCATAAAACACATGGCCGACAAGGAGCAGAGGCCGAGGAAGGAATAGAGAACTTCCTTTTAGAGGACAGTCCCGTTCGGCCAGAGTCCACCTATAACCTCCTCCATCAGTCTCTACGTTCATCTGAGGTGGAAACACTTCCAGGAGAAGAGGACAGCGGTGAGGAGGAGGGACAGGGAGGAGGAACGACACACTGGGGTCTCCTGGAGCTGCATCCTCCTCCTCCTCCTCCTCCTGCTGCTCCTCCTCCTCCTGCTCCTCTCACCTGAAGAACTTGAGGTAGACCACGGCTCCAAGGATGCCCAACTCCATCAGGATGATGACGGCTAGCAGCAGCTTATTGGTCATCAGCCTGAGGACATGAGCCAATCGGAGAAGAGAGGTCATGTCTATGTTCAAATCAGTTTGTCACTAGGTAAGCGAGGGACTGAGTGGCTTCACAGGAACGAATGCAACGCTGGCGTTAGGGTCAGTGACGTTCCATTACATCGTTTTATAAAACACGATTTAGAAAGGTATTAGATCGAACCACTTCATTGTAATAGTAGTGTCTGTCACTTTGGTGTAGTGTTCATTTCAAACAGACATGAAGCTACGGGACGGCAGAGAATAAAAAATTCACGGGGAATATTCACGGGGAAGATGATGAAACCGTAAAGACGTACCGCCGGGACATGGCACGAAGTATCTTCCGGCTTCTGCTGAGCTGTTCACCAGTGTTAACCAACTACAAGGTGGAAGACAAGAGACCAAGGAAATATCAGACTCACACAATCAAACCGACGGGTTTGGTCCCAAATACCTTACGGCTACCACGCGGACGGTACGGAGAATCGGACGCGGACGGGGACTCACGCGGTTGCGGCTGCGGTCCAGCTGCTCTCGCTGCCCTCCCAGCTCCTCGATGATCTCAGAGCCGATCTGGTCGGTCTCCGTGGCGATGCGCTGGCTGCGCTCGATGCTCTGGGAGGCGCTGGTCAGAGACTCGTGGCCCTGGAGGAGCAGAGAGCGCTGGGACTGGAGGTGCGTCTGAGAGGGGAGGCGACCCCAGGGCCGGACAGGTGGACACGGGGGAGTAGAGTAGATGAGGAGCTCTCATTAACGCACTGTACAGCGCACATGACAACAACAGGAGCGGGCCAAACTTTGTGTTTTTCAGCTCTGGTGTTGCATTTAGAACACACTTTGTTGTAATGCAACATCTCCTCCTCTATTATGCACTTGACTAGAGCTAATAAACAATTAAACCTAAATTCTACTAACCTTATCATGCTCTACAGTTGTCCACAGGTTTTGGTATTATTGTTCTTTTTTAAATGGTATGCGTGGATTGTTCTAAGCATCACTTGTAGGTTGATTCTGATAAACGTGTCTGAATGGTAAATGACGACCTAGATTTAGGTACGTTCGTTTTTCGTTTGCTATTAGGTGGTAACATGCACACCCTCGATCGTGTGCTGACATCTAGAATGACTTGGTTGTGCTTCAGTTCTGTAATATAGCCTTATCTCGGAACTAGATATTTTGTAAAAGACTCACTGAACCCAACCTCACTGAACTCATGAGGATGGAATGAGACACACCCAGCCAGGCAATACAACACCTTATCTCCTCCTAAGTCTCCAACAAAGTCATACTTTACTCACGCTTTGTTGATTCTGTGACGAATAGATGCCCTGGTGACCGCCTTCCGTTGGTCGGTTGGAAGAGCCAATGCCTAGTTCCGAGCTGGCCATCTCTCTCTGAAGCTTGCCCAGGTCTCGGCGGTGGAGCCGCAGTTTGGTGGACATGGCGCTTCTGTAGGCGGCAGGGGCCGTCCGCAGCTCCGCGTCCATGCTTTGCAACTGCAAGACATCATGATGCGCCAAAAACTTTAGATGGGAGATCGATGATCACAACCCAGAGTTTATAAAATCAACAAAAAGGGTTTCGTAAGCATAACCATTTGAGCCACCAAAGCTTAGTTAGGTTTGGAGAATTCAAATTCAGAAGAAGAAAAAGCACCCTACCACTTCTTCGGCCTCTCCGTGCCTTTCATCGAATGTCCTTTGCAACCTCTTTTTCTCTTCTGTGGATATGGGGGAAATCGTACAGGGTTATACATAGAAACACGAACCACTGGCACCCAGTTAACAGGGCGTGTCATGACAATAAGGAGGTAAATGGCCCCGTACCTCCGTGGCATCGCAGGGCTTTATCTGGCAGAAGCCTGAGCTCCTCATACAGCGAGTTGTATATCTCATGTAACTTTTCAAATTCTTCCGATGACATTTTGTCTTCACTGCAGCGAGCTGACCCTTGAGCAGTTGGTTATCTTAGAATAAAACTGTATTATAGCGACGCTAAGCTGATGATTGTTTTCTGAATAACCTTTAGGTTGGGAGTTTGTTGACAAATCCTCAGAACTCGAGACTTTTCCGCATATTGGGTCCTCGTGATCACGTCACGTGACTAATTGTTGTTACATGTTCAAAATAGGTTTAAAATGTTTTTTATATATGGTTGAAAATGATATGAAGGCGTAATTGTGTATTCATTTAAATTGCCCCACTCATGTTTATTTAATGAAAAACATATGTATATATACATATATATATATATATATATATAAAAAATGAATACAGGCATTTACCAGACAGCTTATATTGGTGCATTGTGGTAGATGTAGGTTACTAAGAAATTAAATGTATTTTTTACATATCATTTCTGCGGTAACATGAATGATATGCACCCATATGAGCAACATTGGGTTTGCGTGTCAAGCGTAAAATACGTTACATTGCCATAACGTGGCGGAATATACACGGGTAAAATTAGAAAACGAATTAAATAAAGTTGAACGGACTACAATCCGGTGATTCGAGGGTCAACACTGACCTAGCCTCGTGAGACTACCCCGATCTCGCGTGTTCACATTCTGTTTCATTGCGAAACGCAAACCTGAAAATGAGGATGGTCTCAGGGGGCTAACGACGCTGACCGACTCCTACGAGCAACCGAGACCCGCTTCATGCTCCAGCGTCAGCTGCTCTGCCCCCACAGCTAAGTGGCAGCCCACTTCAACAATGATCCTCTTATTAATCGTCGCCTGCCTTGGAATAACGACGCTATTAACATTTCTATTTGCACCCTACATCAGGTAAACCGCACCGTTACACACGCTGCTGTCATCGTCTTATATTCTTTAATATAGGGTCAAATATCATTTTGCATGGATGGTCATGTTTCGGACTTGGCAGGCACCACCACAATGTGTTCGTGATCCAATATGTATGCGGGGGAGCGTTGTCATAAATGTCTAAATGTCTCTCTGGGAAACTCAGTGTAGCTTTCACTGTAGCCACTTTTTATTTAATATAAAATGTTGATCTATCATTTAATCTGACCCGAATCGGTGATAAAGTTCGGGTATTTTCTCCATCAGCAGCTCGGTGGTGGGCGGAGTTGTGGTTATGTAGCAGATATCACGCCAGGTGATTGGACATTGCTCGGTTGTTTGTAGTGGCGTGGGTCGTACGACTTGACGTTCAAGCATAATCATTTACCAAATCAATGGGCTACGTCAAGAATAGGCCACCTACTGTAGGCTATCCATACGTTAACGTGGGAATGACGTAGGCCTACATGCCCCTATTAGTGCAAACTCAGCATTCAGCAGTAGGTGTGCATGATAAGACGCTGTACTTCTTTAACAATCTTTCTAATTGCAATAATCGTTAACTTTGGTGCAGGAACTATGCAGCCGGTGGGGTGTGTAAGTCTTCAGCCCGGTTGGAGGGGAAAACGGTGCTTATCACCGGAGCCAATACCGGGATCGGCAAGGAGACCGCTCTGGACTTGGCGGGAAGAGGTGATGCCCTTTACATTCTCCCGGTGTTTCGTGGTTTTTACCAACTGTTGAAAATAAGTCTCCCAGAGTAGGTCTATTCACCAGGTCTTTTTACCACCAGATAAACGTGAGCTATACTTGCGTTCAAGAAATCCCAACTGGATGCATAGCAACACCAGTTTCAGCCCTGTAGTTCTCTAGGAAAACTAAAGACGTTAATAACGCAACGTGGTCCTCTGTCCAGGTGCGCGTGTGATCATCGCATGTCGGAACATGACGAAGGGCGCCAAGGCCCTGGCCAGCATCCAAGCCGCGTGCCCCGGCGCTCAGGTGGAGGTCCGCGAGCTCGACCTGGCCGACACCTCCTCCATACGGGCCTTCGCACAGAAGTTTCTACAAGGTTTTGCTTTTGATTGATTGGTTGTTAGGGCTGGCCCGAACACACCATTTCATGATTCGGTTTTCATGTTTTAGGTTAAACTGGCAAACAAATATAATAGCAAAACATAATAGCATAGGCATAATAAAATATCATATTATTACGAAATTCTACTGTAAAAGCGACCCATTTTTAACATGGGAGTAGACTGGACCATCCAGAACTATATTACACGGGTTTCATCGGATAATCTTTAAAGGAAATCTTTTACGTTACTGACACAGTGTCAGCCCATGTTTGATAATACTCCAGTCTCTATAGTATTATACAGTATATAAACGGTATATAAAGTATATTATTAGAACGGGTCTGTGTTTTCTGTTCCAGAGGTGAGCCAGCTTCACATCCTGATCAACAACGCCGGTGTGATGATGTGTCCCTACATGAAGACCATCGACGGGTTCGAGATGCAGATAGGGGTCAACCACCTGGGTGAGGAGAGAGAGAGAGAGAGAGAGAGAGAGAGAGAGAGAGAGAGAGAGAGAGAGAGAGAGAGAGAGAGAGAGAGAGAGCGCAAGCTAGGTTGCGATGCATGGAGGAACTGAGAGATGCATTCATGCATGCATTTAAAGATGGATGGATGTATGGATGTATAAATAGATGGATGGAGAAGATGAGTTATGATGGGGTTAAGTGGACATAGATGTAGAGTTTAGTACCCAAACCTTTACGAAGGGTCTGTAACTAAAACACACGCCGAGTGATGATTAAGATAGGGTTAGGGTCATCAAGATTGACGTCTCGGACAAGCCATGCGGGTGTTCCTCTCGGTCAGCTTGTCGTAAGTGGGAACCCTCCGTCTTCCCGAGGGTCATTGTAACTAAATCATATACGTTATAATAGCACCGTTACCAAGGGAACCACAGGGTAAACAAACACAGGCTCAGCCAAGGCATAGCGTTTACTACCATAATGGCAATTTAAACATTGCTAAGGACAAGGCTAGTGCAGTGACTAGGGTGTTCTAAACCCAAAGGTTATTGGTTCGATCCCCAATCCCCGCAGCCTCACCTGTAGGCATCCTTGAGCAAGATGCCCCCTACCTGTACACCAAATTCACTGTAAATCGCTTTGGATGGAAGTGACTCCTAATGACTCAACAGTTACGCGTCGTGTATTACATGTGACAGGTCACTTCCTGTTGACGTCTCTGCTGATTGGCTTGCTGAAGCGCAGTGCCCCGGCGCGCGTGGTGGTGGTCTCGTCAATGGCCCACAACTTCGGCTGGATCCGCTTCCACGACCTCCACAGCCAGGGCAGCTACAACAGCGGCCTGGCGTACTGCCAGAGCAAGCTAGCCAACGTGCTGTTCACCCGCGAGTTAGCGCGCAGACTTAAAGGTACGCACACAAGCAGACTTAAAGGTGCACACACAAGCAAACTTAAAGGTGCACACACAAGCAGACTTAAAGGTGCACACACAAGCAGACTTAAGCACACATATACATACCACTTTGCACAAGCTTCCCACCTCCCACACCCCCAACCTCCTGACGTACACAAACATTGAATAAGGATATCTCGGAAAATACGAAGTAAAACGGTTCTACCGAATTTATGTATTTCGTAACATATTTCATAAACAATAATGCGTATTTTTAACTGCTCATCATTTTGAAAGAGATACCCGGCCTAGGGTACCATGAACGGTCACTTTACCTTCTGAGCGGATGCCAATCGGCTCACTCCAGGCGGTTGACTCGAAATCCCGGAAGTGGATTTCATCTTTTGGGACGGACCGGACTTTGTCAACCGTTGTATTTCCTCCACAGGTACGAACGTGACGGTGAACTCGCTCCACCCGGGAACGGTCAACTCTGAGCTGACCAGACACTCTACCCTGATGACCATCCTCTTCACCGTCAGCTCCATCTTCCTCAAGACCCCCCAGGAGGGCGCCCAGACCTCCGTCTACTGCGCCGTGGCTGAGGAGCTCCACGCCATTTCGGGCAAGCACTTCAGGTGAGCTGCTAACGGGGGGGGGCGATGGGCCAACCTTCATGGACGACCCAAGCTAGCGGGCTAGGCTAATGGCTTACTGTTATGGATGACTCAAGCTTTTGGGCTACACTAATGGTTAGCCGATAACAGGGTTTGATGGCTAACCGCTTTATTATTATAACGTTGAAAGTGATGAAAAACAAAAACGACAAAATCTGCCAAAAATCACGAGTTGCATCACGCGCCTCCTATCAAAAGGTGGACACATGGACGTCCACAAAGCAAAGAGCTTCTTCAGAATGAAGTTCGCCAGCACCTTGATAAGGCATCATTAGCCGTTAGCATTAGCTTTACCATTAGCATTCTTGTCAAGTCAATTATATTTGTATAGCCCTCAATCACAGTTAAAGTCTCATAGGGCCATACAGGCCACCCCCTAACTCTAGCCCCCCAAAGAGCAAAGAAAAACTCCCTTAATGATCAAGGAAGGGACCTTGAGAAGGAACGCAGCCTGGGTGATCCCTCATTCCCTCTCTTCAACTAACTCCTCCTCTTCTTCTTGGGTTTCAGTGACTGCTCCCCTGCCTTCGTAGCTCCTCAGGGCAGGAGCGAGGAGACGGCCAGGAGGCTGTGGGACGCTAGCTGTGAGAACCTGGGCATCGAGTGGGATTGATGATGGATATCCGTTAAAACCGCCATCACCCTCCTCCTTAGCCCCCTCCTTCATCCTTCATTGGCCTCATTCACCTAGCGGCCATCTTGGGTCCATCTTGGTTCTAAAGGTTAGCTGGTTGCGGAATGCAGAAAACTGACTGCAGAGTTCTAAAATGGCCGCTGGGCGAATAAGGCCCACTTCATTAGTTTCGTGCTTATGAGAGTTCGGCTGCCGGGTACTAGTGTGACAGGCGTACCATGCCCATAATGTGAAGATTTCTGTAACAATGCAGTTAAAATAACATAATAACAATGTATTTTTTGGGGCGAGATGCCATGACTTGCGGTGTGTAAAGTTATACGAGCGAGTGTGACTTCAGATGTATATCTTTTGTGACAATGTGAATCAGATATGGGCGAGAGGCGACTGTGTGGGAGGAGATGGTGTAGGATACTGTGTGGTGGTCAAACCAGGGCTACACCAAGCCTATTCATTAGATTTCTTTTTCAAAACCATTTGGTTTTTTTTAAAGTTCCTCCAGAATCTGTAGCCACAGCACACCGTTTAGTACCGGCTGTTTAGAAAAACGGAATACAAAAGAGAAATTCTTTTGGTTTCTTGACCCAAAAATATAAAACATCATTGTCAATGTAGAGCATTGACAATGTGAATGGATTATATAGACAGTGAGAGTTCCCACAGTTGAAAATAAACTAGCAAGCCCTAGCAAAAAATCCAAAACAGGACCATTTTGAGTTTTCAGGTTACTGGAGGGAGTCTTCATTCCAAGGTTTAATATTTACAGTTTTTGTTTTCTATACAGACTTATGTTGGACTTCTCAGCATTCACCACAAGCACAGCTGCCAAACTTTTTACAGTCGCTGGTGTTTTATATACTAGATGTACATGCCTTTTACTAGACCAACATTCATGTTCAGAGTTGAATGTTTACATTTGATGTAAATAAACAGATATGTTACTAAAAGTGTTAATTTACTTCTTGAACTTGAGATGATTTGCATTAAAGTTCTGATTTGATGCAAATCAGGATAAAGGGGGCGGGACAGAAATCGGACAATTTAGGATTTGATTGGCAGTTACAAAAACCAACCTTTAACTTTCAAAAGTAGACCCTAAATGTGTTACTATTGGTTGGAATGTTATGCCTCGCCCACTTGGACTGTGACACAGAATTACAATTTTTAGAGAAGGAGCAAATGGAAAATTTGTTATTGTTTATTTTAAAGCTGTGATTCCAACAATATGAAATTAATGGTAAATAACTTCTGTATATGTATTTTGGAAAACAAGAAATGGTTAAATAATGTAATAGTGGACCAAAAAATAGTCCCAACTTGTAGTGGTTTCTTCAAGACCCAATTTATTCCATAGGTTTTTATAAACATTACAATTATTGTTAACAATTTCAAATGGCTGACATGAGGCCAAAAATAAAAATATTTATTAGTTTTATTTATTATATATTTACAATTTTGGGGAAAACAGTCGTTATTCATATCATCTGAAGTGTCATCCACACAGCGATGAAAATCAAAACATGAATTTTACACGTCAACCTCCAAATTATTTGCATCCAAGCAACTATTAAAGTGCGGCAGTGGTGAGAAAACAGTCGATAATAAGCTAGTGTGCCGCCATTTTCTAAAATTTCTCGTTTTTTAACACTTAATCACAGGAACGAGAGTTTTGCTTCGCTGAGTTAAGCCGAGGATAAACAAGACAGAGGCAACTTTTTTAAACGTCTAACAAACGTCTGAACTTCACCTTACATGACCAAATGAGAACGAAAGGCATCTGTTCTCCCACTCAATAGCTCTCCAGCTGACAAGGCTAATGGCAGTTGTAGCAGTAACTTTACAGATTGTCCTGATAAAAAAAAGGTATATATTGTAGTTACAAAGCAGTTGGAAAGGTGTTTTTTGGGGAGCGAATCGGCACAGTAAAAAGGTACATAAACAGGTAAACATGAAATTGTTGGAACATTTATCGCAGAGAACATGAATCCCTTTTTAAAGAAAAGGCTCAAATTGCATGTGTTTTTGCATGTGTCAAATTGCATGTGTTTAGCAGTTAACAGACTCACACGTGGATTTTGTTTTAAACTGACCTTATTTAGTCCCTAGTGAACAGTCTCTAGGAACCTAATGTGCTGATTAATGTGCTGACATTTAACTGATTACAAAAATATGCATATACACAAAACCTCTGCTGTCGATCAATGTTTGACAGCTAGCTCAATTTAGCTAGCTTAATTTAGCAAGATTAAATCTCAAGATACGTTCTCAAAGGTTCCCTTTAAGTATCCCACATGAAAAAAAACACATTCACATTTAACATAGTGTGATCCTCTGTGTCCTTACCGTTCCCAAAACACTGAATTCATGATTTGCATAAGAGAAGCCACAGAAATAAGAAACGTTTAGCAACACCAAACCGATTTTGCTGCCGACGTTGTTGGCTCTTTTGTGTGTGTGCTTTATAGCCGGTCCCATACTCGCTTTCAAATGAAGATCCACCGCCGCCAAAAAGGCACAGAATAACACAACACAAAATGGAGGAAGAACTGCAACCCTTTACAACAAGGATGTCAGCCTGGTTCTTTACTCTCCTCAAGGCAATAATTATATCTTCCCTTTTTGGCTGAGGTAGGCGGGGAAATACTGATTTGTGGGTAGAAGCGACTCCTGTGAATACAGCCGTTCCTTTTAGCGGTTCTTCAGTTTTCAAGTGGTTGTGAAAGGAAAACGGTACCAGCTGACGAGAAGGATCGGCAGGATATCGGATCAGGAAGAAACTAAAGCACAGTGCTGAGGGCTCAGGGAGAACCTTCAACTGAAGATCTCCCGTAGGACCTCCGTGTTGTCAAATGTAAGAACCTTGAGACGTGGCCGTCCCAGCAGGGTTTCAGTTGGTGCACAGCGAGGGGTCGGTATGGCGTTAGCCGCGGATGCTAGCTGACCGCGTCGCATAGTAAAATCAAACTCTGTAAATATCACAAACATCTTCAGATGTACACAGTAATGAGTGCATGACTCAGTTTTCCGAAGGAGAAAAACCGGAAAAACCTCTACTACACGTTAAGAGTTCAAAACTGTACCTGGACCGTAACGCTTCAGGTATCCGTCCAACCACGTGAGTACAAGAGACTTATCTGGCGTTGGGTCTGCTCTGCCGCTGCTGGGGGCTTTTATTTTGGTGCTCCGAGAGCCAGCGGTCGCAGATGCTCCGCATGATCGAGTCAGAGGCCCCCTCGGCGGCCTGCAGCACCTCCTGGACCTGGGGTCGGGCCTGGCCCGGGTCCAGCTTCACCGCCTGCAGGTAGGCCTGCCGCAGCCTTCCGCACAGCAGGTGGGCCTTGACCTGAAGACACGAGACACGGGGGGGAAAGCCGCTCAAAAACACTGAACCACAACCAGCTGCAGTGGCGAAAGGGGAACACACTGACAGGCATGTCACTCAGGAGCAGGTAGGGGTTAGGGGACGTCTTGCTCAAGGACGGCTACAGGTTAGGCTTCAGACATGAGCAATCAAACCCGGATCACTCAGGCCGGGAGATGATGATGATGATTACCACCGTCTTTGATGTGGCAAACGTTCATTTGAATGTTTTTGTGTTACTAATAACCTTGCTTGTATTTCGGATTCCTATAGCTACTCTGCCCTCTGTTCAGTCGTGTCTTCAGAAACAAGGTCGTGAAGCTCTTGGAATTGTTACGAGCCTTCTCCAAATTAATCTGGTGCGCTCTGTAGGTCCAAACCGCCACACGTCAGCCTCTGTGGACGAAAGCGCCGTCTGCCAAATGACTCAGCGTCGACCAGAACGATCCGTGCAGTCCACGGCTCTGCCGAGGCAACGCTAATCCCTTCTTCACAGTCCAACCGGAGCCAGACCTCATCCCAGAGACTCCCCACGTCCTGTGGTGGGTGATGGGCGGCTGTGGACTGACTCTGGCTCTGTAGCGCTCTGGTGGCGCGTGACGCTTCATAATGAGGACACTCGGACCAGGGCTTCCATCCAATAGGACAGGAAGTGGAATAATGAAATGTGCTATATTACTGTAATGTAATGCTGTTTTTTTAGTGATATGTCCACACTACATCATGTTCATTCTGAGCTTTAACTGGTTGCAATAGGACTGCCGAATACATTATTTCAAGCTGCGGATAATGATGTCAGATTTCCGTGATTTGTTTTTTTTGGACGTTTTGGGACCAGCCTTAGTTGTAACAAAAGAAGCTTTTCTTTATTCCTCTTCGTTAAAACTGAAATATGGGCCTTCCGGGCTACATCAAACAGAGTTATCTATGACTAATTCTGTATAATGTTAGAAGCCGTAAAAAATGAATGGAAAGAGAATAACTCGGAATTGGATTATGACTAAAACGGTTTCAATCTAATTATTTCACAAAGTATCTGTTTTCATCTGTAACATGGCCTGAAAAAAGTCTTACCTTGTTCTCTGGGCTCTTGATTTCAGAGATGAGTACTTCCAACTCCTTGGCCTGGAAAAAGAAAAGATCCGTTTGCTGTCAGACAAAAGGTTAAGGGTTAAAGGTTTAATGTTACGTGTCTAAGGTCTGTTTGATGGGCCTTATTCACCTAGCGGCCATCTTGGTTTTAAACGCTAACGGGGTCGGGGAACTGAAAGCGTAATTTCCCATGTCACGTTAACGACAATGGCGCAATAACGAGTTTCGGAAGCCGGAATAGCGGGACAGAGTCTCGGAATAGCGAGACTCTGTTGAAAATATGTTAAAAGAGCAAATGTGAAGGAGATGTTGCAGATTATGCGCCGCTGAAAAGCCATCAGTGAATCGCAAGCAACTGAAAACACAGCGTTTAGTGATCGCCCGGTGCATTCATTTCATTCTCGCGTCGGACCAAACAAAACACCACGCCCGTCTCCTGCTCGACCAATCGGCGATGAGCCGACGCCAACCTCCGCAGAGGCCGGCCGCCTCGCTAGCCTCTGGTGGATCTTTGCGACGTATTCGGGCTGTGCTTCACGTGTCCCTCAGTAAATATGGGAGCGCCACTCACGTGCCCGGGGGCCTTCTCCGCCACAGACAGGCAGCCGAGGACGATGGCGTCGCCGTCGTTCTTGGTGGCCGTCCCCGACTCGCCCACACACTTGAGCAGCTGCCTGACGGCCGCGTACTGACGCTGCCTCACCAGGCGCTGGCCCGCACGCACATACACCGCCTGGGCGTCCAGCTGGAAGTCCTGGAGGGAGGGGCCAACTGGGAGCACCAAAGAGCTGCAACGAGAGTTCT
>JAOPJO010000124.1:14054724-14065719 GCA_027123675.1 Molva macrophthalma | reverse complement strand
GTGTGTGTGTGTGTGTGTGTGTGTGTGTGTGTGTGTGTGTGTGTGTGTGTGTGTGTGTGTGTGTGTGTGTGTCTGCACCTGTATGCATGTGCGTGCGTGCCTGTAGGTGTGTGCGTCTGCACATGTGTTTAGCCTGCATGTGTGTGTATATGTTCCTTAACAGGCTACGTATTAGCGTTCAGTAAGGGGTTACAGGACGTGTGGTTTCCCTGTGTGTTTGTCTACAGGTGGTGATTAAGTATGTACCCTATGTGGGAGACAGTAAACGTGCCATGGATGAATACACCTCAGAAATCATGATGGGAGGCACCAACACCATAGCACTCCACAACACCTGTGAGGTCAGTGTTCTGATGTCTGCCATGTGGTGGACCCTGCCCTAAACTGACCATGACCCTATCCAATCCTATACCATCCAGTCCAATCCTCTACTATCCAATCCAATCCAATTGTTTTCTCTCTCTCTCTCTCTCCTCTCTCCTCTCTCCTCTCTCCTCTCTCTCTCGCTCTCTCACTCTCTCTCAAGGACTCCCTGCTGGCGAGCCCCATCATTCTGGACCTGGTTTTGATGACGGAGCTGTGCCAGAGGATAACGGTTCGACCGCAAGGTGAGCAGGACTTCCAGTCCTTCCACAGCGTCCTGGCCCTGCTGTCCTTCTTCTGCAAGGCCCCTCTGATGCCCCCGGGGGCCCCGCTCGTCAACGCCTTCTTCCGCCAGCGGGCCGCCATCGAGAACATCATGAGGTGTGGGAAAAAATGACGTAAATTACAAAAGTTATTCACAGCATGTAGGATCAATTCGGATGATCACATTTAAAATAGATATATCTGATGTAAAATAGATGTATCTGATGTATAATAGATAGTATTTAGTATTTAAATAAATCCATTGATCCATTTCACTGGCAGCTCACACCAGCTGGAATTGCTTTGGTTTTTTACGTTTCCACAGTAACCATACAGTTGTAAAAAACAAAAAAAAACACCTAGATCTCTAAATCAGGTGACATGTCTCAGCTCAGGACGTTGACCTATGACCTTCACTGGCTCACAACCTTGGTAGTCACATGACCTTACAACAGACATGACCCGACACGACCATACAAAGCAAAGCAAAGCAAAAATACGAAGCTCAAGAGAAAAATGATGTCACGGATTTGGATCGGAGGCTGGTATCATGCATCACGACTATTCTTTGCTATCATTATTCAAAAGGGGAGTTTATGAAGTGTGTGTCTCTGTGTGTGTGTGTGTGTGTGTGTGTGTTTCAGAGCCTGCCTGGGGCTCCCCCCTCAGAGCCACATGCAGCTTGAGCACAAGCTACAGACAGGGTTCCTTCCTCAACACATTGACCCCGCCCTCAAAGGCTTGGCCAATGGGAGCAAAGCAGCCGCCTTCCACAAAGGGAAGCCCCTGCGTGCGACGAACGGAAATGGCGCTCACGCGAACGGTGAAGGCTGGGATAACGACGTTGAAATCTAACATGTAGAGAGAGGCGTTACGTAAATCTTGTGGTTAGACTTTTAGTCATTTTACATTGTTGACTATTGTGTTTAGTTATAAAAAAGGACGATTGAGAAATGATATGGTACATTAACTTAAACTGTTAACTTTCACTGCTACACTGCTATGTAGAATGACACTGAAGCCTATTCACAGAGGCGGAATAAAGCTGTCCACTGAACTGTTGTGGTTGCGTCTCTTTGTGTTTTTTTCCTATGCTGCCCATCTCACAATGCTACTGACTACTGTCTCATACTGGTCAAAGGTCAAGTCTGGTAGGTATACCAAGAAGTAACACACACATAGTCACAGAAGGTTTTACTGCATAACATTTTATAACAGGAGTGCACATCCATAACATGGATATAAGTCAAGACAAACAACAATTGTCAAATGTAGTTACAAGTAGTGCACCACTTGGTGCACTTGGTTGATGGTAAGGTTTTTGTCTGTCTCACGATAGTCCAACAGATTATTAACGGACCATTATTCATAATTGTTTTTTATTCTAAACTCATCTTAGCTTCAGGAGAAAGATATATGTGATCAATTTTCATTAAAGTTATTACTGCAACTTATGCCTTTTGTTTTATTAAACTAAGATCAACGAATGTTTAATGCATGTATTTATTTATAAGTGTATGGACCATGGCATGGATGCTGTTGGGAAGATATTAAATTGTATCCCGATAGGGGGCGTTGTGCCACCATTACGTCGACGAGGCGTGATGCGCGTCCGTGGTAACCACAACAAACGGAGACATTTTATATTTTGTACTTTGTGAGTTGTCTGTATGTGTGCTGGTGCACTGCGTGGTGGTTTCTATGTAGTGTTAGATCAAAAACGACCAGAATATTTCACAAATAAGACCATCGATCGCGCAAGTGTGTGAATCACTTCCGTTTACTACCTAAGGGTAATAATGGCGGAAAAGCGCAGATCGGGTGGGACTTCGGTTCTTCCCGAGGTCAAAACCACCAAGTCAGAAAGCGACAGGCTGCTTCTCTCACAGCTAGGAGTAGGGGAGCTACTCCGCGGTGCGATTCTGAAGATGGTCGAAGCCAGGTCGGACGACCCAATTGGGTTCCTAGCGGACCACTTCTGCAACCTGGCCTCTGTGTCGGAGAGTGCTGGGACGCCCGGCTGCTTTGACGGTGATCAGGTAAACGGCGTGCCGAGCGCATGCGCACAGGAGCAGCAGCATCTCAACAGAGCTCTGTGGCATCTGCGTTTGGCCCATCACTCCCAACGGTTTGTCCTATTTAAAAGCATTAGGTTACTGTAAAAACAGCAAAATGTGTATACACGGGCAGGCCTATACCATACATTATGTCGGGTACCCTGCTTTATGTAAGGTATAGACCTACCATAGTATGTAAGTTACATACTATTAGTACGTAAGTTACATACTATGGTAGGCCTAATTGTTGTCATTTGTTTTGCAGACTGACGTCACAAATACAAATAAGGGACAAATAAGTCTTATAACTAGTGTAACAATACTTAGCATAGACCTGCATTAGGATCCATTACCAGCTAGCATATAGGGGCTTATGTCTCACTGGGATTTGACCAGACAATATACATTTGCAAGAAATGTTGCACAAAGATATTGTACAAAGAAATTTCAGGACGTTAAAAACATTTGAAATGTCTACCATCGGTTCTGGCCCTCAGCGGAACACAGTCTGCCACAGTATTGAAGGTGCTTTGAAACGCTTCACGTCTCCTGTCTCCACACGTAGGTCTGCTTTCAGCAACAACGTGCTCCTGGCCTATGACCTGCTGAGCGACACCACCGCCACGCCCCCCGGCCGCCCGGGCGGCGCCGCTCCAGAAGGACCCCCGGGGGCCGGGGGCCTGGCCGGTGGCGGGGTGAGGGGGGGGCTGTACACCCAGACGCTCCAGTGCCTGTGCAGCGAGGGCGGGGTCCCCGCCGCCACCTCTGCCCCGCTCCTCCGCCGCCTGCACTGCCAGGACCACGAGGCCGTGCCCTACGACATCTTCCGGCAGGGCGTGCTCACGTGCGCCGTGTTCTCCGACTACATCCGGCAGGCGCAGCGGCTGTACGCCGAGGTGTGCTGCCCGGCCGAGGGCCCCGCGTCCCGGGCCCTTTGCCTTGCCGTCTTGGGGACTCTGCAGGAGGCCCTGGAGACGTCTCAGGGCCCCGAGGCCCAGCACTCCCCCAACGCCAACGCTAAGGCCAGCCCCGGTCTGGAGGCTAACCTGAAGGCTAACCGCTACCTGGAAGCCAGTGCAAAGATCTCTTCCTACAAGGTGGCCCAAGTCATGGCCCGGGGGGCGCACGCAGAGGGGGCCGGGGGGAACATGGACGCCAAGGAGTTTGAGAACGCGGCGGCTGAGCTCTTCATCGCCCGAGTGAGGGTCGTGTCCTAGATGGACCCCGACACGGGGCTGAGGGGATCAGCAGCGATGTCGTCTGCATCCGACAGATGTTCGTCTGTATTTTGCAAAATAAAATCGAAATGTAGCAGGTCAAAATGTAACAGGCAAGCTAAGTACAGAAACAAAAGAAGTAGCAGTTATATGGAGATTTTATTTTATTTATTTATTTAATATGCATAATAAGGCTTACATAAATGATTTGTCTTGGAACCTTTTTTATTTTTTCCAAAAGAAAGCAACTTGCTGATACTCAGACATGACTATAAGGACGTATTTATAAGCTGCACGTATACTTGCTTATTTGGAATCTGTGTTCTAAACCTCTATAAATTACACTGGTTAAGAGGAAGAAGTAGTTCTTCCAGAGAGAAATCTGAATTGTAATGCATACGATTTCAAACACATCATTTGCATTGCAATGACATTCATTGAATTGATAAAATAAAGTCCATGTATCTACCAATCATTTACACAGTGGAACACAGAGGTCATAGAAACAAACCTGCAGCCAAATATAACAAAGTAATAACTATGTCTCAAATAAATCAGTGATAGAGATGCATGTCAGCATTCACATTTGCTGTATTCATTTCGTTTGGATTAAAAATATTCCAAAACAAAAAGCTAGCCGTATCTTTTCTCTTCGCTAGGTGGCAGCACTACAATTCCAGAGATCGTTGCCTCGTCAACCATAAACAAAGAGAGCGGAAATCACAGGCAGAATACACAATACTATGGACACATGCACCCGGTTATTTCCAGGATACTCAAGAGTAATACTAATTGCTCAATCCAGTACTACACCCGAGCAGTCGGTGTATTCTGTATCTAGGCTACACACTCAACTGAATGGGTGCTCGGTTACCTCTTGGTCGACCCGATTGATTGGAAAATGAACGAGGAAAACCGACTGCGGACTCTGATGTTTACCATGACCTACATGCTGATGAAGCGCAGAAGAGATGTAAACAATATCAACATTCAGAGACGCAATGAAATTCAAAGACGTGTCCGCCACCGGCAGTACTTCTTACAGCGACAGAAGAGGATGTTAATGGTATGTATGAAGAGGATAGGTCTACCTTTTTATTAAGTTGTGTTACTCCTTAAATGCACATGTCATACAAAGATAGTTGACCTACAAATGAAACCCTGGGTCTAACCATTACATTTTTGATTCATTTATTGCTGCATTCGATTATGATTAATGGCGTACTGTATGATGGTGTTTGTATTTATATGTGTCAAGTCAAACTATTAGAGCTGGGCTGTAAAAAAAAATACGTTTGGGTTGATTCCCTGGCTAGAACAAGTCAATCCATGTTGACTGAGCACCATTGAGAAATTGTACCCGTTTCAAATCTCTTGAAATAGTAGATCACGATTCAGTAAAGACATGACATCATTACACCTCTTACTCACTCACTCACCTCACTCTCCTTCTCCCCAGATGATGACTGTGGTGGGAGGCATCAGCTCCAGCGTCCGCATGCGCACGCGCCCCTGGACCACCACTCAGACCACCGACTGGTGGGAGCGGGTGATGACCGAGACGGAGTTCCAGCCCTCCGATTGGCTGGACAAGTTCCGCATGAGCCGCGAGACGTTCTTCCACCTGTGCGACAAGCTGCGGCCGCGCCTGACGCGCCAGGACACCAGCCTGCGCCTGGCGCTGCCCGTGGAAAAGCGCGTGGCGGTGGCGCTCTGGCGGCTGGCCTCCAACGTGGAGTACCGCATCATCAGCGCGCTGTTCGGCGTGGGCAAGTCCACCGTGTGCTGCTGCGTGCGAGACCTGTGCCACGCCGTCGCCGTCCTCCTGAAGCCTGCCTACTTGCGCGTCCCCGGCGACGGGGAGCTGCGGGACTCGGCCCGGCTGTTCCTGTCCCACTCTGGCTTCCCGCACTGCGCGGGCGCCGTGGCGACCCTGCACACGGCCATCATCACGCCGTCCGCCAACCCCTCGGAGTACTGCAACCCTGACGGCTGGATGTCCGTGCTGACCCAGGTACATGGAGGGAGGGGGGGGAGAGAGAGAGCGGGGGAGACAGAGAACACCAAATTGCAGAAGGAGAGAGAACGAGGGGTAGAGGAAAGCACAAGATAGTGAGCGAGGAGGTTCTGGCTTCCTTTCCCCCTGTGTTGGTGGTCCAGGTTACGCCCTACCCCATTGGCCAGAGAGAGAGAGACTTTTAACCATCCAATCATGCAGATTATTCATTATTTATTCTATTTGCTTCCCTCTTTTCATTTTAGGTGTCCATTAATGGCCGGGGACAGTTCTGGGATGTCTGTGGCAGTTTCCCAGGTGGGACAGACCCGGCTGAGATCTTGCAGAACTCCACGCTGTGGGCCTCAGCCTCCGAGGGGGAGCTGTCCCCGGACCCCCCCCCACCCTTCATGGGACGTCCGCTGAGGTATTCAGAGTAGACAGAAGATGCTTTTATTATCGTTTCAATTTGCTATTTTCCAGGCATCTTAACATGTTGAGAAGGAAGTGGACTAGGTAGAACAAGCACTTATGGTATTGTATAAATAATACCATGTTGAATAATATGATAAATGCAACTGTTGACAAATGGACGACATTGAATTCAAACCGATATATTATGATCTGGAACACACAAATTGTGTTCCACAATTCTTCCAGAATTGTCCATTTGAAAATAAAAGATGTATATTTGATTGACAATTTAAGTTGAAACACCTAACATTTAAACTTTAGCTGTAGCTTAAATTTACCTGAACATATCTGTAGTCAATGCTGATCGATAGTGAGTTCAATGATTTTTGATTTCTGAAAGTCTCCCGCCTTCTACCTGGGCGGGGCTCCACCTTACACATTGCGACTTTAATAACAACCCCCAACACATCAGTTGTCGGGATTCTTCTCATGTGGGTCTGCTCTTTCGGCTCGGTCCGTCTCTCCCCCTTGTGCAGGTACGTCCTCCTGGGAGACAGAAGCTACCCTCTCCAGCCCTGGCTCCTCAAAGCCTACCCAGAGGGCCTCGCGGGGGCGGGGGCGGGGCCCAGCGCAGCAGCCGCAGCAGCAGCAGCTCTCCCCAAGCCCCAGCGCGTCTTCAACCAGCGGCTGGAGGGGGCTCGTCGCGTGGGGGAGGACGCCATGCTGCGGCTGAGGTCGCGCTGGCAGTGCCTGAGCAAGAGGAACGACTGCGGCCTGGACCTGGTGCCCACCATGGTGCTGGCCTGCTGCATCCTGCACAACGTGTGCGAGTCCCGCGGCGACACCTTCCGCCTGGAGTGGCAGGAGGAGGTGGTCCACGCTGAGACCCGTCAGCCCGCCCAGCGGCAGAGGGCCGTCGGGCCGGAGCAAGGGGAGGACGAGGAAGTCCGGAGACTCTTCTGTGACTATTTTCAGCAGCAGGAATGACTCTTTAAACTCGGATATTTTTTTTTCTTTCTTTGTACATACTTTTACGTGCACTTCTGCACTACGACAGGACCTGTTTGGATGTGGGAGTCTCCTTACAATTCAAAGTTGTGTGTGAATTATGTATAATCTTCCATGTGTATGTAGTAGGGTTTTTATGAAATATTTCATATTTTCACGTGAAACATTTCAATGAAAACGTTACGAATGAAATGTTGGTAGTCCTATTCTGTTTTGTAAATACTCTTTGAATGTATTTGTCTTTCATTCCTTTTATGCTTCATGCTGCTTTTCAAACTAGTGGTACTCTAAGGTTATGTATGGACTGGGTAATTGCAATGCTTTTTTAAATCTCTTTATAAAGCCTCACTATGCACACATTAATTTCCAAGCGCTCTGTTTTGGTTCCCAAAAGTGTAGACTGCCTATTGAATGTACAAGCTGGTTGCTATGGTAAATACACAGGCGTAAGCACAACCCTTCTGTGAAAGGGTTAAGATTACGTTGGCACTTTAGCCCCTTGCATGTGAACTTGGGCTATAGAGTTTACTGAGTCCTTTTTAATTACTTCAATGGTTGCATACGATCAACACTCGTTCAGGTGTCTTTCTGGCCGCTATTTCTTACAAAGTAAATCGATGTCCTTTCACAAAGACTTATATGAAAGGAAACATATGTATTGTCTATAATATCAATATACAAGTATATGTACTAGTATCTGAGGTTTATTTTCGCTAGTGCTGGCTTGGTGCACATTGTGCTTTCAAATATGATTGACCTGATAGTGTCAATATTGCAATACTTTATCAGATTCTAGACAGGTTTATTCATTTAGAATTTATTATTGAGAGTACTGCATTACATTTGAGATATTCAACCATTATAATGGTTGAATATCTCAAATGTTATGCGGTATATATGAACAGTTATAACTGTTGATATACTTGAGAGAGCACATGCAATTATACTCCACGGCCAAAAGATGTCACTGGCTTTACAATATCTGGCTATAGACCTAAAACAGACAGAAGTACGACATTTTCTTTCACGTCGTTGTGTGTGCGTTAGTGTTGTCCATTGATAATAATATATAATATATATAATATAATATTTCTGGAAACTTTCCCTGACGTCAACAATACTTCAAGTCCAAAAATAGTATCCAATTCGTCGCATCTGCAGCTTATACAGTCTACGATCTGCAAGTATGGAGTCATTTAATAAAGAATGCAGTTCCATTACAAATAAAAGGTTTATAGAGAAGTATACAAGTGGGTGCTGGAACAGAAATACCGTATATACATTTTAATTTCGCTTTATGTAAGGGCGCATATATGCATGGTTCATCAAATTCTTCGACCAAACATGACTTCCTTCTGATTCCACCCTGAAGACCCTCCTCGACCATTTAATTGGTTTGTCGTAAATAGGTTTTCATTCAACCCCTTCACTCAAGTGTTTCAGCACAAGCCATCATACGGTGCATCTTTCCTCTGAGGGTGGTGAACTGGTAGTTTCACAGTGAATGCGTTGTCCATGCAAAAGACTGCGAGCAGGAATTTTTACAGGGTGATTAGGAAAAATATATATTTAGCTGTCAAAATGATACGGATTGACATCGGCGGCTATCTAGATTGCGATAGCACATAAGAGAAAGCAGCTGGTTCAACCACTGCAGTTGGACACTTTTTGCGAAGGCGTAGTTAAGAGCTAGTCGGCTAGCCGAGGACTCTCGCCTTCTCCATCTAATCCGGCTATTTTATACTTAATCATATTACACAGACAAGTGGATACAGGACGTTTTGCGTGTTTTGATAACGTTGTAACGCTATAGCTATTTGATAAGTGTACCAGGAGCCCGGACTTGTGGCGGGTTGGAGCTGAAGTGGCTGTCGTTTAAAACACTGCATAGATATCTAACGTTATAGATTCGCCCCGTTTTTTATGTCGCGGCGCTGCAGTTTGTACCCATTTTTATAGACTGATTTGGACCCTTTTTTATTTGACTTGGCTAAAAGACAAAGGGGAGATACGAAAGAAAGAAGCTACCAGGCACAAGCCCCCTATAACATCTGCAGTAACCCAACGTTGACTGTCTGAAGCGAACGGACTGAGCATCTTGAGAAAGAGGCCCACCGACTCTCGACTCCCTCCCCCGTCCGAGTCTCTCCCGTGATTTACCGAGAACACCCGGGCGAAGTCGCACTTGTTCCCGGCTGGGGGGAACAACCTGACAGCGAGGCCCGACGCTCCCCTCCCCCAATCCCGTCCAGCGGAACACCTCCTCGCCTCGAATCGCAGCGAGGGGACTCGAGATTTTTGGGGGATATTGAACCGTGGTGGGCAGCGTATCGTCTGGTCCTGTCTGAACCGGGCTGCCGAGACCAGAGGGGATGACACTGGAGTCCATGATGGCTTGCTGCCTGAGCGAGGAGGCAAAGGAGTCGAAACGAATCAATGCAGAAATTGACAAGCAGCTCCGCCGAGACAAGCGCGACTCGAGGAGAGAGCTGAAATTACTCCTACTCGGTACATGTCTCGCTTATCCTGTCCTATTTCTCCCTTTTAGCTGTCTTTTTTTTTTTTTTCAAAACGTCGTCGTCGTCGTACTCAGAAACTATCAATTCATGGCCTTCTTGAGCAGGCTAGCCAGTGTGCTACTAGTTGGGACTAGCTAGCTTGTAAGCCTGGTTTCTGGGTGGCATGCTTTTCTCCTGGCTGATCATTTAAGGTGACTTTATATGCTTAATGGACGTAACAATTTGCCGTAGCGCAAAATGTTGCGCTGTGTATATTTATTATGCATATTCGTGTGAATACAGTTCACTCTGCATCCAAGTAACCAGGCTGTCATGGTTAACCAGCTGCTAACGAGCTAAACAGCTGGCTAGTTTGTATGATGTTGGCCGTCCAGTTGACCAGTAGCTCTACATGTGAACTGGATCAGCATTTTGGTTGGTCTTGGCCTAAAGTGGCAGACGGAACAAGATGGGCACAATGGGGAAAAACTGAAGCCATAGCATTGCAAGCCTGTGTGCTTTCATTATTGCGTTCACCTGATTGCATAACACTTGCACGACATTGTGGAGCTTTCTGCACATATTCGTGCTTCCAATAGTTGTACCTATTGATGCATAGTTGGTTATATTAACTTATTAGTACACAACATGTGGAAAATGGTTGCCTTTTCGCTGGCAATAAAAGGCCAATATCGTTGTACTGAGAGTACAACAAGTACGTCAGGTATTCACCGTATTTAGCGAATGTGTGTGTGGGCAGGGTTGTGCTGCTATTGAATAAGCAGACCTCTTATTGATCCGTATCTCAGCAAGGCTACAGTAGTGGTTCACTGTGAGGCTTCCTCCCGTTCAAGTCTATATGCATGTTTAGCGTGGCTGGCTAACTTTCAATTGCACATTGTATGACCCATTTCAATCGTACGAAGTGAGTGAAAAGTGGACAGGGAAAGCTGGCCATACCTTTTTTATTTTTTTTTTTTTTTTTTTATTTTTATTGAGGACATTTGGAATTATCTAGGTTGTCTCCTCTGTTTCAGTACGTTTGCTCCCATTTCTTTGCACACCAAACGCAGTGTAGGTTATCTGACATGCGTGGCATACACTTCCATTCATTTCCCAGCTGACTCCTCTGCGAGAAGTAGGTCAGAACAGTTATACTGTCAATTAAATACTTATAT
>JAOPJO010000124.1:13988569-13999046 GCA_027123675.1 Molva macrophthalma | reverse complement strand
GTGGATGAGCTCCAGTGGAAAAAACTATATACAGTGAGAGTGAGAGAGAGAGAGAGACCAGAGAACGTCACATTCATGGCCAAATATTTTTCCCTCTATCATATGACCAATCTCTCAAAGAGACACATCTTAGGGCGGGGAATTACAGCATGTCATATCTTGACCTATGACCCTGTGGTGAACAGGAGAGGAGCATATCCCAAACGGGGTATAAGCATGTGAATAGGTTCAAACTGTACAGTGAAAATATAAATATAGCCCTAATCCCAACAGAATGTAACATCTAAACTATGACACTAAGGGTTGCTTTAAAAAATACTATTAGAAGCATCTGCTCTACTTTATCCTGATAACATATCCAAATCCTTTATTTCATGTTAAGGTTCATTCATTTATTTTGAGCTCCATTAAGATACACTTCACAATAACACAGCAAAGCAAACTGTTAAAAAAAACTGTTTAAGTAACTTAAATCAGAAGTAGTATAGTGCATATATGTAGATAAAAATGACTATTCCTGCCTGAGTACCTGATTGTACTACCCTGAGTACCAGTCCATAAGTTTCACCATAAATATAAGTGAATACAATATGAATCATTGATTAGTATTCGTCAATACGTCAATTTGTCAATACGGAATTAGAAAATCATGCTTCTAGGACTTTGCTGTAGGACGGTTAAGGCCGAAATCTACTGGAACTCAATCATAACTGTCTTTTGAATTGTAATTATGGACGGGTTGATAACACTAGTTATGAAACAGAAATGATAACCGTTGATCTTACATTTCATGAAAATGAATCATCTGTTGTGCCACATTTGATTGCAGTCGTGTAGATATGTCCGTTATCTTGGGATCTGAGAACAGATGATGTGCTGAACGTTGTGTGCTTACTGAGTATGTTTTGTGAAAAAGTGTTTGAATCAATGCTTTAAATCTTAATGTATGGCACTATATGCGTGTATCCAGTATACGTCACTATATGGCCTTTGAAAGGGGATCTTTTTCACTGGTGGCCAAAGCACTTGACAAAAGACAAAGGCATTCTCCCTGTAAGCTTCTCAAACAACATATCAACAAATATTTATCAAGCTGCAGAACATTTAGAAGAATCAGTGAAAAGAAATTTGATGAAACCAACACATCCTGTTCCTAAAAGTCTTAAAGTAGGTGTCTCGCTTTGTTGTACAATTAAAATGAATACATAACTAAATAAATGGTCAAATATAAATGATTACTTACAGTGAGACTGCCAGTGTGTAGGCTTTTAGGGTTGATATCTTTTCATAGTTGTCTAGTTACCGTTAAGCAACGGTAGTCAAATTCAACCACATATTTCTAATGCCAACAATGAACTAGAAGCCTGAATGTGGGTCACCTTCTTCCTCAGAAGCAAAACGGGAAGGCCTACCATTGTGTCTTGCATGTTTTAGTTTGTTCAACAAGGCTGCTATCTGAGAGTTCACATTGAGAGACACCAGGCTTGGTGTGGAGTGGATTGAAATTTCAGTCTGTGCGCCTCTGACAAAGTTAATTTGTGTGAAAAAGATTAAAGATTGTTTCACCATCTGCTTCTGATCTGTGTTTGTATAATCGCATATTCAGTGAACATCTCCCACACAGTGATATTATATCAATAGCATTGATTGATTTGTTAGTTTATCATAAAACGCCTGTACAATTATGTTACTATTATAATTGATTGACTGACTGATTGTGATTCCAATAGGGAAATCAATCAATTGATAAGATGGTAAAGAAAGGGGTCTGGTCAGGCCAGAGGGTGTCTCAGAAATAACAAAATCCCTTCTGTTGATTAAATACATGAATACATTCTCATTGTTGATGTCATTGTTTTAAGTATCACCACTAGGCCTACATGCTGCAAAACAAATTGTCCCTGTAATTAAGACCAGGGCCTTCTTTACTCGCGTGCCATTTTTTTTACGCATGCCAACATTTACACACGTATCGGCGTGTCTAAATGTTAAAACCAAAGTGTAACATCAGTCTTCACAAGTTGACAATGCGCGTAAAAGTTCAAGAATAAATGATGGTTGAGTGTGGTTAAATCTGGGGTTGTGATCGAACTTCCACGTTTCAGGACGTAATGACGAAATATAATTAAGACGATGCAATTCGGCGAGTTCCTACTAGAGTTTCTTTTCCTTTCGCCTCACTGATCCTAGGAAGAAGACGGCAGAAGAACTATCTCATAGCTACCTTATCTACTTAAGGTAAGCCTATTCTTTGGATAAAATGACGGCAAATCTCTACGATGATGAATAATATAATCGCCTTAATTCGCCTGCCCTGCCTTAAATAGTCGAGTGAAAGAAAGTGAATGCAAAGTATCAACATCAACAACATTTACATTCACTTTCGCTTTCACTCGACTGTTTAAGGCAGGGCAGGTTAAGTAAGGCGATGACAATGCAATTTTACTTCGGTGCCTATTCTATTTGAATAACGTTACTAATGGAAATCTACTACACATTTTAGATTTACCAAATCATTATGATGGATTGATACTTTTAAAAAGCCTTTGACTTAGCCCACTCGCAAGATATTGCTGGATATATAATAATCTAAATAATCATAATATAAATATGAAGAGCGGTGTATGGCTTATTTAGCTTCATTAACACTTACAAATAGTCTTTGTCTAATTATACTTGATTAGATTTGAATGCGCATTCATTTAAAGCTACTTTAGTAGCCCCTATCTTCCTATAGATGGCGCCACCATGTCTATATTTGAAACTTTCAAATTTGCAACACTGTTTAATAGATGTCTAGAGCGTGGCCACAATTCAACCCCATAATGACACAAGTGCAGTACCCCTGGTCACAAACAGACAAGAGATTTTAACCACACGACTACGGTATCCTTTCATCCGTCCCCACCAGTCCTCCAGACATCATGTCCGTGGTGAAGTCCAGCCTGTCCATCGACCAGGAGAAGAAGTTGTTGTCCCTGTTCGGCCGGGTTCGTCTCCACCTGCTCTACAAGGCCAGCGTCCACGGCTACGCCGCCACCGGCTTCCACCAACGCTGTGACAGGCAGGGGCCCACGCTGCTGGCCGCCTACAACAAGTCGGGCTACGTGTTCGGAGCGTACACCGCGAAGGACTACAGCGGGAGCGGGGTTCTGGTCAGCGACGGCGAGGCCTTCCTGTACGGCCTCGGGGATGGCAAGGAGAATGCGCCGCTGCGAGTGGCCAGCGACGACGGCCAGTACGGCTTCACGGACGGCGCAGCGGGCCCCGACTTCGGGGCGCTGAAGTTCCTGCCAAACTACGTAGCCACCGTGGCGTCCAACCCCGGGACCGGCTTCACCTTCAACCCGATGGACATGCACGGAAACGACCTGGCCCTCACAGAGTTCGAGGTGTACAGAGTGGAAGGCGAGTGGTTTCTGGGCCTGGTTCTCCCAAGTTTTTAAAAACTAAACCAAAACAACTGGACGGACTGCAGAGTAGCACATATACATGGACAGATTGGGTCTCTTCGTATACAATCAGGCCTGAATTCCTGCTGATACAAAATATTCCTTTATCCTTAAAGTTTCTGAAGGTAACATTTGAGAGTGGTCAAAAGAGAGCAGAAGACTTTAAAAATATGTACAACCCAAAACAATGTCCCCTCCCGCTCTGCTCGCTCCCTTACTACATTTCTCTGCCAGAATTGTTGCAGTCACACACACCTGTGATTAACAGGAAAGATGGATTCCCCGAACCAATTAGGGAAGAGATGCCCTGATTGGGCATCCCTCATAAGGGATGGCTATGGCATTTCTGACAAATTACACTATAAATTACAACTTAAATCTTACCTACAGCACCTTTTATTATCTGAATTATTCCCTATAATTCAAAATGTTATACCTATTTTGAATTAGTATGGCTCTTGTTACGACCCTCAAGTCTAGGGGATAGAGGGGGTAACATAAATCAGACTAAAACAGTACAGACTCAGGTTTCATAAGTAAACACAAAGGTTTATTGTAACAAAATGATATCAAGCCTGAAAGAAGCTATATATCAGGGTGAGCCTGGGGCAAAATAACAAACATAACAGACTTACCTTAAAATCAAAATAGTCTTTCTAATAAAGCCAAAGAAAAACAAAGGGTAAGCCTAGCTCCCAATCTCAACAAAACAGGAGAAAAATGGGGCACCAAATAAAAGGCCACTCACCCCTACCTGCTTCCCATAGGCTGGGCCAAAGTTTAAACAAAGCTACAATATGTAAGGCCAAACATGGCAATAGGTAGCAACACCTAATACAGACCAAGCACAAAACACAGCTCACAGCAGGCACAGGAAAAAGCATGTATGTATCAGAAATGAACTTGATTGAGCATCAAAGAGAGGGCCCAGGTGGAACTGATGAGGCCTTTTAACAGATGGCTTGGCTCGTTGGCAAGCCTCCACCAATCGATCCAGCTGGACTCAAGGACAGCCATGTTTGTAGTCCTAAGTTAAAGGACAGGGAGAGGAAAACCAGAAAGGGGGAAAACCAAAACCCCACAAATACATAGAAATGTAACAGCTCTCCTGTGCTTTCTTCACCCTTATTTCCCCTCTGGGATTACTACAGTACATATCTTACCATATTCCCTGTTATGGAACAGATCAGAGACTAACCCTGATCATCTGTAGATATTCTGGATGTTGCATAACAATCTAATTTATTCCTCTAGATTTTGGTGGCCTCTTGGCCAAACCGTGGAGGGCTACCGACTGGACTACTGAGTATGTACAAATAGTTACACTAATCATGTAATAATCTCATGAAATTATTACTGTGTTGGCAACTATCTTAGTGATGAAATTGTTGTCCAGATGCATCAGTTTTTTACCGACTTGCTTTTATGTGGTGCAATCTTTTTATCGTTGTATCATTCATTTAAATGTATCTACTGTTTTCTGTATTTATTTTCATTATTTAACTTTAAATGATTGGTATTTCTTCTACTTTGTCTTCTTCCTTATCTTCCTCATCTTCTTCTTCTTCATAAGGAACTGACAAGCCTTTTACAAAATGGCCTTTTTTGCCCTTTCTGCAGGAAGAAACAGAACCTGATGAAGAAGATCCAGGCCTACAAGCCTGACATTAGCAGTGTGACCCATGTCCGAGTGCTGCTGGTGGGGCCAGTGGGGGCTGGGAAGTCCAGTTTCTTCAACTCCATCAACTCTGTGTTCCGAGGCCACATGACCTCTCAGGCCATCAGCGGAGTGTGTGGCAAGAGTGTGACCACGCAGGTCAGAATCAGAATCAGAACGTGTTCTCCAAGCTACAAACATGCATGGAATTTATCTGGGTGCAGGCGTCAGCATTCGTTCAGGAATGATTTGATCTGGAATAAAAGGGCTAAAAGCTTAACTATATAACAAATATAAAGAAGGGTTGTGCGGTCTTTGCAAATATGAATAAAGTAAAGTTGCTGTAGGTAAGATTTGAGAGTCACTCCCTTCAATGTGTTTCTTATCGCTCCACAGTTCCGCAGCTTCCCCATCAAGGCAGGGAAAGGGGGAAAGATGCTGCCCCTGGTTCTGTGTGACACCATGGGTCTTGAGAGCCAAGCAGACTGTGGCCTGGATGTGGAGGACCTCTACAACATCTACAAGGGCCGAATAGAAGACCGCTATCAGGTTAATTACACAGAGACAATACTAACTTCCCCACTATGACTGCGCGTTACATCAGTGCTTTCCGACTTTGGAACTTGGGGTTGCCTGAAATGCATAAGCTATGTACGACACGAGGTTGCTGGTTCAAGTCCCGTTTCCTTCTAGCCAAGTGTCAAGATGTCCCTGAGCAAACAGACACCTAACCCTAACTTCTCCGGAAGAGCTGGCTGTGTTCTTGCATGGCTGACACTGCCGTCGGTGTATGCATGTGTGTGTGTATGGGTGAATGGGTGGCCCTAATTGTACAGTGGTTTGAGTGGCCACAGGTTGGAAAAGCACAAAATAAATAAAGTGCATTTATATGGTGGGAAATTGCTGGTTTATTTAAAAGGTCATTTTTCTAATTAATCGCAAACTAATGACTTCAGTGCAGACATTGATATTTCGGCAGACGGAGCGGAAATAATGTGTAGGAACGCAGATGCAAAACATTGTCAGAAGTTGTTGCAACATTTTCCGACAAAAAATGGGCTCATTGGCCAAAAAAGCTGGGGATTGCTGTTGCCATTGAATCCCATTCAACACAAATCCCTTCAACGTAATTTAACACAGCGTTTGTTTTTTTACATTTGTCTTCTAGTTTAGAGACGGCACGCCTCTACAGGACGACGCCCCGGGCTTCAGGAAGAAGTCCACCTTGAAGCAGCAGATTCACTGCGTGGTGTACGTGTTTGACACGTGCCAACTGCTCTGCGACAAGATCATCGAGAAGATGGCCGCCATCCGCAAGAAGACCAACCTGATGAGTGAGCTAAACTTACTTCTAATCAGTTGAACCGTTCATTTTCTCTCTCTCTCTCTCTGTCTGTGTCTCTCTCTCTAATCCAATATATTTGATTCCCCTATAGACATTCCCCAGCTTCTGCTCATGACCAAAGTGGATGAAGCTTGTCCACTTGTAAAGGAGAGCTTATCCAACGTTTACTGCAGTGAATACATCTACAAGAAGGTAGTGTTGGCCTCTAAAGTCGTTCCACATATGGCCATCTTTTTTATGAAGCAGATTTAAACGATTCAATTAGAAATAGATATACGGCAGGGCAGGCTGTTTAGAAATACGTATCACCAGAGATACATCGGTGATAATAACAATAATAACCACCCAGAGGACGCTATTGGAACTGCTACTCTCTCATAGCATTACATCCCAAGCGTGTATTAAGATGTACACATTATTTTATTGTTTGCTTATATTTTATACTTGACGTTATAAAACAATAACAAAAATAACAAAACAAATGAAAAATAAAAAATGATCAAATAAATGAACTAGGGGAATTGCCAAGCTGTTTTTGAACGATCTCTCTCCCTGACCCGTTCAGGCCCAGCAGTTCAGCACAGCCCTGGGCATCCCTCTGTCCTGCATGCTCCCCGTGAAGAACTACAGCGAGGAGCTGGACCTGGAGCTGAGTACCGACATGCTGCTGCTAAACGCTGTGCAGCAGATGCTCTACTACGCCGACAGCTTCTTCGAGAACCAGTTGGACTACGATACCGAGCAAGAGATGAAAACTGTACAGATCTAACGAGTTCCGGCATCCGGCGGTCCAAGCCCAGTGTTAGTGCTGAGCGGACACTAGGGGGCGGTCTAGAGTCAAATATCTTAAACCAAGTCCGATAAAGTAGGAATAGCTTAGTATAGTAAGTACTGATGCCACATAAACGGTATGATGGGAAATTCTGAAAAAGTTTGTCAAAAAAGGACAATTTTATTTAGGTCTATGGATGTGTAACTATGGAAATTCAATTCAAATAGATAGTGCTAGGTTGCCTACCATAACGTGCAGGCTTTTCAAATAGCTTTAAAGAAAACGTTAAAGTTTACTGAGTTGATTAGTTGGAACGACATCTCATAATGTCTGCCTATTATTTCCTATAGCTCCGGTTTTTGATTGCTTGCTTGCTTAAAAGTTACAGAAATGTATCCATAATCAGGCATTCCAAGCATAAAACAAAATAAATAACTATAATCTAAAAGCTGAAGAGTCAGTCTGGTGTTAGTATTCGATGCTTCATAAATAAAAAGGTACTCTGAATGTACATACATTTTTCACATTGTGTGGACGACGGTACCGCTAGAGGTCACCACAACTAGTTTCCAGTGCTATGCACGCTATGACTCGTGTATAGAAGCATGCCAGGATTGTAGCTCATTATACAAATCCTTTATTAGACAAATACCACAATGTCTCGCTCCAACAATAATAGTTGAAGTATGTGCAGTCGCATTTATTGTAATTGCAAAGTGACACTGGGGATTTGGGCAGGATTTATTTTCAGCCAATTGCAAAAAAACAGTTTCGGTGACGCCCTCTAGGAAGTTAACACCAGGGCTATAGTATGAGGCAATGTTGCACACACAGACACTACTCTGTCGATCACCGGTCTTCGGTGCACTTGAGGAATTTCGAAATCCGATAACTGCCTGTCTATGAGACTATCGTTTTGCCATTGTTGAACCCGATTACTCGACGAGCAATATGACTCCAGAGCAGATCGCCGGGTGCAAGGTGATTGAGAAGAGGTGCGTATTGTGAAACATCTTCTGCATTCGTCAAACTTAAAACGAGCGTTTCTTGCACGTTTAATAGGGAGCCGGCGTGCTGAGCATGTGTGATGTGCATGTGTAGTCTACTGCAATAAGTTGTTCATTATTTTAAGTAACAGGCGGTGCAAGCTTTTATAGAATTGTGTATATATGTTTTATATATTAATTCGTGTAAAATAGCACTATGATTCGATAATCATAAACCAAATATTGTTAAGGAATTATTTCCTTCAGGTGCAACCGACGTGCTTCTCTTTTGCAAACGTCGTGAACTAAACATAACAAGATACCAGGAGTATAACCTTTAACTAGTCATGATGATGATGATGAGGAGGATGATATGTTGACGGTCTCGTGTGCTTGCCCTCGTGTCTGATCTCGTGTTGCAGGGTGCAGTCAGTATGCAGCGCTCTGGAGGAACTGCTGGTGGCCGCCCAGAAGGAAGACTGTCTGACCATGGGGATTTACGAGTCCGCTAAACTTCTAAACGCGTAAATACCACCTTCATCCTCCCAGTCTTTTGTTTCTGAACGCGGAGTGACTGTCAACTAGACGAATAAGGACACGTTTGTTTTGGCCGCGCAATAAAGTTAATCATCATTATGGGTGGTGGAACGTTACCTTGATGTTTTCTATCAGATGTTGATTTGGAGGGCGTTTTTTGTAGAGTAGACCTACCTGTGAAACCTGTGTCTTTCTGTTAGTTCCTCGTGCGTTCTGATGTTGTGTTGTGCGGTTCAAACCACGTGTCCTCGCGTCACCATCGTTCCCCTCTAATTTGTAGACGCGCCACCCACTTGTAAAACCACACAGCCCTATGCACCACACTATGGCTCCTACAGAATGTATGTAATTTGAGTTTGCTCAATGTATTAATATTATAATATATATATATATATATATATATTGATTAACAGTACACAAATGTGGGTGATGCTGAATGAGTGAATCAAAGTATTTCCTGGATGTGGGCCACAGAATGAGTCTTTACTCTCTCTCTCTCTCTCTCTCTCTCTCTCTCTCTCTCTCTCTCTCTCTCTCTCTCTCTCTCTCTCTCTCTCTCTGTGTGTGCCTCTCTGTGTGTCTCTCTCAGCGACCCAGACAGTGTGGTTCTGTGTGTGCTGGCGTCGGACGACCAGGAGGACGTGGGGCTGCAGATCCACTACACACTGCTGCAGTCCTTCTGCTGCGACAGCGACATCACCATCCTCAGGGTGGCAGGGGTCCAGAGGCTCCGGCTGTTGCTAGGGCAACGCGAGACCGTCGCGGGCGCCGTGGATACCGGCAGAAGCCCGGGAGAAGATCCGGGAGACTTCGACTGCCTTCTGGTGACGGTGAGTTCTGAGTGGCCTCTGATACCCCAGCAAAACTTTGGAGTTGGAGAAGTGACACATTTGATTCGATGTGTGAAATAAAATGGTGTGTAGTGACACCGCATTCACCTTCTTCACTTAGTGTGATTGAACTTAAGGGACAATACCGGTCCGCGGTGATCAAACCATCAAAACCATTTCCAAAAGATCTGTTACTAATATCAGTTGTCAAAAGTACTTTGCGGTGACGATTCAGCTGGAGAGCATTTTCTCGCGAACGCGCTAGCCACAAATGTAAACAATTACAGTTAGCACTTTGGTCCCTGTGATAAGACATTTTGTAAAGTATTTATAGGGTGATTCACCGTCTTGTTGTCCACCAACTCCGTACGGACCGGCGCACATTGATTCCAAAAGACGAAAGTGCTATACCCGCCATTGTTTACATTCTTGGCAGGTGGGCTCACGCTAAATGCTATCTGACAAACGATATCGGTAATGGATGGTTGAGTGAAGCCAGTGGAGACGGTTACGATGGATGATCACCCAGAGAGGGATTAGACATTGTCCTCTAAGCCAAAAACAATACCATGTATCGCTTTTGGGCTGTGCATTCATGCATTCCTCTATCCTTCCATTTCTTTTTAGAATGTCAATTGGGTGTGTATTTAAAGTGGCCCCTCCGTGTTCTGGCCCATGTAGGACCCTCATGCCGACCACCTCAGACTCCAAGAGGTGGGCTTGTACTGTACGGAGAGCCGGAGACACGACCAGTGGGTGCCGGAGCTTGTCCTGGAGGAACGCTGAGCACCTCGCAATACAAGACTCACAAACTCGTAGTCGCGCGCACAAACACACACACACACACACACACACACACACACACACACACACACACACACACACACACACACACACA
>JAOPJO010000124.1:13953962-13972052 GCA_027123675.1 Molva macrophthalma | reverse complement strand
ACACTTTGTCAAAGAAAAACTGGAACTCATTCATCCCTGCAACTTCTTCAACAGCATCTCCAACACTCAACTCAAGACGGTGGTTCATGCAGTGCCACACCATCAAGTTGGGAAACTTTTCTACAATTTTGGTTGCAACACCTGATTTACTTCCAAGCATGACAGAAGCTCCATCTGATGCAAAGCAAGACTCCCTCATATCTTCAGAGAAGCCATGATGTGACAGGTTATTCCTTAGAACTTGATACAATTTCACCTGCATTGGTAGCAGAAAGCTCAACTAGATCCAATCAGAATCATCGGCACTATCTCGCCCTGCTTCTGCCTCCTCCTCTCTTCTTTTTTCTACCAAAAAAACATAAAATCTATGTTACAGCCCCCCTTGGTAGGATTAGCTACATTTCCCCCCCTCAAATCCCCCAACTTGCACCGTTTAAGGTCATTATCGCTTACCGTCGCAATAAAAACTTAAAGATCTTGCTAGTCCACACAGCACTAGACAAAACAGCACGCACAGCCCAAGACCCCTATTTCACTCACCACAAATATGTGTCTGGCTGTCGACTTGGTTGTGACACCCCCATTTTGCAGAACTTCTCCCTCACCTCCTCCAACGTGGTTTATGCCATCCGCTGTAAGCGCTGTAGTGCCATCTATGTGGGAGAAACAGGGGCCACAATCAAACAGAGGTTATATCAACACGTCTACCACATCCTGAAAGAAAAAAAACAAAAAACGACTTAACCTTCACTTCGCCCAACACCACATCTCCAACCTGTCTCTCTTTGGCCTGGAGACTAATATGAATTGGTCTCTGGGACAAAGAAGAGCGGCAGAGATGAGTAGGATCCTCAAACTCTCCACTTCGGCCCCCTTAGGCCTCAACGACGGCACACCTCGCCCCTCCACACAAACTCTCCCTCACCCCTTAGTTGCTAGTACCATCCATCCCTAGGTTCACCTCTCCCTTCCTCTCACCTCAACCATATACCTCTCCTCCCCCACTCCCTACCATAACCTCCCCCTTCCCCTTCCCTATAACCATTGACAAACTTAGTAACACGTTTCCATCAAAAGGGGGAAAAAAACAACCCTTTTTTCTTTTATGTGCGCAAAATGCTTTTCAGAGCGAGAGAATCACTTTCTGACCACAATGTGTTTCTGAGCTTAAACGTTATGTTTGTGTGTTAAAAACGATGGTGCTTCAATGCCTGACGATGGTATAAGGTCTATACAACCATTTACATGCTTAGTAACACTTTTCTATCAAAAGTGATCTATGTGTACAAAAGTGATTATAACTCTTGAATGGAACTACCCCCCCTATTGCCAAGGTGATCAACCCAGTTGCTGTTCGACTCGGGCTCCCCAGATCCATGTGGGTTCATCCCATGTTCCACTTCGTCTGGTTCCACCAACCCTTACATCCAGCTTTTCTAGCAATGTATTTCAGCTCTTGGTTTCTTTAGGTAATGCACTTCAGCTTCCAGGGTTTTCAGCAGTGCACTGCAATACATTTGAGCTTTCTGATTTTTCAGTCAAATTCATTTTACATTTGTGCATTTTCAGCAATGCTCTGCGATTTTCCTTCAGCTGTCAGCGTTCACACATATTTCCTGCAGGAAATGTATTTTCTTGTTAAAACATACTTATTAATGTTATATCCGTTTCACTAGATTCCACAAAATTGTACACACTAGACCTTTCAATTAAAATCTTTGAAGATCTTCGAGTTGCCCCTTTAAAAATGAACTACCGCTTAGTCAATCCTTTGTATTTATGATTTTATTATTTTATTTTTGTATTCTGCATTTCTTTCGTTTTTTCATATACCATTTTTATATTGTGTGTAAATGTTATGCCATATGGTGTCTGTTCATTTTAGATAATGCAAATTGCAATGATTGCCTTACTGTTTGTAATTTCAATTGTTGCCATCTCCCACCAGAAGCTCTGCTTTAAAATAGTAGGACTACTTCAGCCAAGCTTATTGTCATAGTAACAGTGCCTAGTGCTAAATCACACCGCTACCACAACACAGTATAGCACTCACCCCACCCAGTTAACTAAGTCCAACTGGGTGAGGGTGGGGGCCACATCTATCTAATACCTAACCACATCTATCACATCTATCTTTAACCAAACGGTAGCCTTATGTAGGTGTGGAGTGTGCGTGGATGGCCCGAGTCAGACTGATTGGACTCTGGGGCTGGGTGAGGCGGCACACCTGTTGCATATTGAGCAATCAATCTGCACAGGTTAAACAAGCCATCACTCTCAGGGAGAGATCCTCTGCATGGGAACATGGAGCACCAGATCATGTATCATTGCCTGGAAAGCTTTCAAAACCACCACCCTGTGTCCTTGTCTGGAGGAGCCCAGTAAAAGTCACCAAGGTGGAGTGTGGCAGCCACATATGTAGCATGGACATTGTTATACTGGAATCCACAGTTGGGCCCCTCCAAACAAAGAAAGGACACAGCAGGGCAGTCCGAGGACACACTGGCCGCCAACAGCGGCAACGGACAGCCACCTACCAGCACCAGCAGAGGACGGGGGGAGGCAGCGCAGCAACGGCCACAGGCAACCGTCTGTGGCTAGCGGCCCCTGGGACCAGCCCGTAGCAACCCCTGCCGCACCTCTGCCAGCCAGCAAAGCCGCTGAAGACCCATTCTCCAGTAGGGAGATGGGGATAGGGAATGGAGCTACCACTGCAGCCCAGCTGAACCTCAACCCAGCCCGCCCTGCCACCGCCATTTCCGCTGACGCCTCCGCCTGTCAGGGCAGCAGCCCAGGCCTCCGGTCTCCAGGATGGAGAGGGTGGGTGGGTTAGCGGGTCACCCTGGGGAGGTGTGGGGACAATGTTTTTATTTTATTTTATTTTGTATGGCAACCCTGGAAAGAGTCTGCTTGTTTTCGTTGGGTATGGTAACCCTGTTTTGGAGTCCAGTGTATGTATTTTCTTTATATGGATTTGGGGGACGAAGGCTTCGGCTGGGGATTCTCCCCAGCCTCAATTTGGTGTTGGTCATGTGGAGTGTGTGTGGATGTTGGCTGGTTTAAGCAGCCTGCCCTGAGCTAGACTGATTGGACTGATTAGGGGCTGCAATCAATGTACACCGGTTAAAGCAGACATCACCACACACACTCACGGAGAGATCTCCTTCATGAGATGAGAGAAAATGGAGCACCAGCTCATGTATGATTGTCTGCAAACCTTTTCAATAAACTGGTTTTCAACACCACCACCCTGCGTCCTTGTCTGGAGGAGCCCAGTAAAAGTCACCTAGGTGGAGTGTGGCAGCCACCTTGGACATTGTTACAGTAGGCTAGAAATCTTAACATGAGGCTCAATGGTGATGCATCAACCCAGTGATTGCAGATCAAGGAACTGTAGAATCTTGCATTAGGTTACATTCCGAGGGACCATATAGTTGCAGCCAATCAAGTTGACGTTAAAGGCTTTTTTTTTCCTGCTGAACTTCTTGCCTCTATGACAAAACATGCATACCTTGAGTTGGTTGCCAGTGGCACCCAATAATGTCTCCTTGAGTGCAGCATGTCAAATTGTGAAGATACGTTCCATCACATGCATTCCCCTCATGTCCCATTGCCATTAGAAGTAACACACAACATCCAAACTATCCAATAGTAGCAGCATTGGATGATGTTGGCCTATAGGGGGAGCTGTTGCTCTGCTATTGTAGTTGACAATGGGTGGAGGGGTGTGTGGGTTGGTGTTGAGGGCAGCTGAGGTGAGCAACAGGGTCGCAGCCTTAACCCTCACCAATTCTGTCAGAGAGAGACCTGTCTATGAAACTGGAGATATTTTTAGACATTTTTACAGTGATACACTGACTGATGGCTGATAATAACCTCCCATATTTTTTCATTTTCATCTTGAGCCATGATTTAAATCAGCTCTGCTGGCCAGCACGACAAGCTGCTCCAGGCCATGGGTAGGTGAGGTTGTCAGAGAGAAGGGGTTGAATTATGTTTGAGGTGGTTGCTGTTCATAAATAAGGTCAATAAGGTCTGCAAACCAAACATAGTGTGTATTTCCACTTGTCCTACAGACTTATTCACTCTAAAGAGAGATAGAACTGCATTCAGCAAAGCCTTTGATTTGCAAGGCTGTGGTGTCCTTTCTTTCGTTTTGTTGATTCAAATCCATGCATGACAATGTCAGCGTTTAATTCTGTTGGAGCCAAAAAGCAACCATTTTTGGAAGGTGAAAATATGAGAAATATGACAGCGGTAGGATTATAGTAGTTGATATGGGGATCTCACTGACATTATGAAGTGTGGCATATTCCACCCCTTTATATCAACTCCAATTTGTTTTGATTTTGTTTTTATTTTCTTTGTATCTATAATATATTTTGCTTGTGAACATATTGCATTACAAGTATATTGACTGGTGATCAGTTATAAATAAATACTTTTAGACCATATTGTGTTATAAGATAGCATGGGATATTTGCCATTGTTTCACAATCTTCCAACTAAGAACCTATTCTTTTTGCACAATTTTATAATCTAATTATAGATTTTAATTATAATCTAATTATAATCTACCACTATGTACGTAAAGAAAGTTAATGTCAAGTTCACATTTTTTACCAAAATCCTACATCTGCTCTACACTCAAGAGTGCACTTTCTTTTTATTTTTTATTTCAAGATTATGTGTATTTGTGCGTCACTCATAGCCAATGACGCCCGTGGCCTGTGGCTTACCACTAATGCCTCTCCTACTGTAATGGGAATAAGCTTTTTATAATGCATGGGAAGTGCCTTCGTTTGCAAATGCACTGAGAGTGTAGAGCAACGCATTGATTTAGTCACTAGAAAGAGTTTTTACTGTAGCATTTAATCAGATCATTAAAGTGAATCTCCTACAACAGCTTCAATGCCTATTATCCAGTTTCCTTGGAAAAGATGTGTTCCTATCATTTTCAACTACAACAATTTCAGCGATAGCCGTGTGATTAGCCAAAGTCATCCCAGAAAGGCCCACTAAACAGACTAAATACGTTAAAGTATTTATAAAGTAATGTCTATACAATGTACGGGCCTTATTCACCTAGCGGCCAGCTTGGTTCTAAATGCAAGCTGTGGGGGGACTGATATGGATTCCACATTCAGCTAGCGTATAGAACCTAGATGGAACCAAGATGACTGCTAGGGGAATAAGGCCCATACAGTCGAAGCGGGAAAAGGGAAAGATGTTCCAAGGGGGAGTGTCATGTGAGGCAGCAATATAGCTAGCGTGCAATGATCGCTTTTAAACTGGAAAGTAAGCTGCTAAAAATCGGTGCATTTATTATATTATGTGCCCATTGCTGTTTTAATAGCTAAAGAAGGTGTCGAACAAAGTGTTTCAGCTATGGTATTATTCAGTAAACGTTCTTTTATTCAATAATGTTCCTCAATTGAACCTTCTAACAAGCGGTAAAACATTCCTGAATAGATTGTGCACATACTTATTCCACAGTGGTTGGTCAGGCATTAGTTCAAGTTTTCCAAAAAACAAACCTTCATCAAGGTCCTAATTATACCAGACGTGCATGGCCATCCTTAAATGCACGAAGATGCCTCATGCCAAAATTTTAATTTAAATATCAAAGAGGCAAAGCTCCCACTCTATGCAATGGAGCCGTCACCAAAAACAGCAGGGGTACTAAACAGACATTTACTCTAATTATAAATCAACCTCATGCTGTTCACACTCCTCCCTCTCTCACCCTCCCTCTCTGTCTCTCTCTCTCTCAATCCTTCTCTCTATCGCCCACGTCAGCACAGAGCCAAATGCGATGGTTCATCTAAGGTGACTCAGAGCCGTGGCAACAATCCGAGACATGGGAGATACAGTTGAAAACAACGGCCTAAATACTGCCTTCATAAAACTTCCAAGTGTAATAATCCTAAATGTAATTCTATTTAACACTATTACACTTCTTTTGAAGCAAATTATATTCATAATTTCATGATCAAGTCAAGTTAATAGATATATATATGTAATGACAAAAATACTCATATAAACTTGCCTGCTTATTATTTCTATAAATAAAACAGAATGTAGCTAAAGCAAAATTTCAATCAGGAAGACCACATTCCTTTTCTATTTTTCATCGATCTATGTCTGGGCTCTAGATTCCCACGCTGTCATTGCAGGCCCTTCCCCTTCATCTTGCAACCAATCAGGACCTCATGCATTAAACAGGAGTAGAATTGCGCGCCAACTCGCAGTGTATATATGTCTCTCATTTAAGCTCATCTCTGTTGTTTTCATTGCGACTATAATAGTATCTCTAAGAGATAGTATTATAATGTTCTATTATGGAGAACTTTTCTTTATACTGCTTTTTTGTTTATGTGATGTATGGTTACGTGGGGCCACTTGAGGTGTCGAACCAGAATATAATAAATCAAAGTATTTTGATTTGAGTTGAGTTTGAGTTCCTATCAATAATTGAGACGGCTTGTTTTCTTCGGTATTGATAGCACAACCTAATTAATATCTAAAAGATACTGTCAAATATAGAATTTCAAACTATGCTCGCTATCAGTTGTTTTAGCACTTCTGAAATGTCATTTGTGACTTTTTTAGTACCGTCGTTGTGAAGGAGCATTGTAATGAGCGACGTTGTATATGAAATGCGCACACACCATGATGTTATAGAATAAGCGTTCGAGAAGCATAACACTCCCTTGGACGCACCATCAACCGCTGGCAAGGCAGAGCTCGACACATCCACACACATAGTTGTGTTATACTATAAGTGTTAACCCTATCCCAGAGGCTGCGCATATAACCTAGTGAAGATGAGCATGCTCCGTCCTTTCGCCAAAATATCCTATGTACTTAGAGGATTCAATCATGAGTTTCAAACACTTTTTAATCCAAGTGCAAAATAGTGAAGGGGGTAATGATAAGTGGGTGTGCATTCATACATCCTTGCATTCATAGTTATTGAGGTTGTTTCCTTGTTTGATAACTAGTAGGCTATCACTCTTTCGGAGAAAGTTGGTATCCAAAAGTAAATTGTTGCGATACAACTGCACACCGTTATGTTATCAAAAGCTATATTCGAGTACCTCAGTGCAAGTAAACACTGGCTTGTAGCACCGACTGCTATTGAGATCAATGATCAATACATATAACATAGCAATAATTGTAGGTCTATGAATGTAGTTTACCACTATGGATGCAATAAGAGGACTGTGAAAAGAGGACTGTGAAGAAAAGTAAACATGCTGTTACCTCCGCCATTACCTACAACATGTTCAGTGACAAAGATACCACATTGTGATTGGTTAAAATGATTTATTCACAGGCTTAAGCTGTCAAAAATCGACCAGGTTAAGATTAATGTTGTTTTTTCGCAAATGGAATCGCTGCATATGTGTACAGTCCAATTAAGCTCCATGATTTGTAATTATTTTATTGACGTGGGAAAAAATCAAAACCTTTGCTTTTAAGCTATATAGACCTATATAACTAAATACATTGCATACATCTATTAAGGAACCTCATCCCTTGGCACTTGGCTACTTGATCTGTCGTAGACAAAGACATAATTTTGGAAGTCCAAAATGGCACCTTACACAATACAGGCCAGTACAGGCCTGTGTAGTCGTTGGAAAGGGGTGATGGGGGAGGATTCAGTTGGTTGCAATTTGCAACCTCACTGCAAGTTGCTACTACATTTTAAACATTGGACATTTAAGTATACTACTTCTGTTGGCTGTATTTACATCCAATGAGTAGCTGGAGCAGGAGCAGTGTGACTTGTGTGATGTTGTGTAAAAGGTCAAAGAATGTTAGCTCTTGGCGACATGAAATGCAGGAGGACAGACTATACTCAGCTAAGCTTGGCAGGTTTAACACACAATATATTTTATCTGCTGTCAATGTCCGGTTTATAGTGCAATTCAATCATAACATATTTTGGGGGTGGGTCTAAGAAGCAATCAAATACACACACAAACAAAATATCTCTAACACACACACACCACATCTCACTGCCTAAAGCGATTACACACCAGCTTGATGTATGGTGACCCATTGTCCTCTCAAATATAGGTTTCTATCAATCTTAGCGTTTTAGTCCCCCCTCAGTCATAGAGTTACTTCTTCGGGTGACCCTGGACTATAAAGCCAACAAAGTGCAAGAGAATGTTGATTAGGAGTCCTGCCAGTCCAAATATAAGGATATAATGGAAGCATTTCAACAGCAGTATCCATCAAGTGAAACTCATGGAGCCAAGGACTTCTGCACGACAAAGAAGCAATTTCCAAAATCCAGGTGACAAAAACTGAAAGCTTTCCCAATAAAATACAGGCATGTGGTGGACTCTGGCCACCGGAGTGGCCATGGACGTGTGCTTTTGATATTGTTTGAGCTATGCGAGCAAATCTGTGGTGTACTCTATTCAAGGCAAAGCTGAACAACCACAGAGGGGACAGGCTGAAGCGAAGACTTCCTGCAGAGACGGCCATGCAGGAGGATCTTAAGACAAAGAAGAGGATGTTGGAGCTTGGATAGGCGCAACACTGAGACCTTGCAACAAATCACCTCAAACATTGTCAGCCTTACAACCACCATTCACGATGGCTTTTTTTTTAGGCATTTACTGCTTCAGCAGCCACCCCACATGCCACCCCACGTTTCACTATGTTTCACACCCCCAGGGCAGCAACAGTGGTGGGTACACACAAATGCATGCTCCCTGACCCCTACTCGGGTTCATGCACACACCTATTCATTCAGCATGTGCCCCAGGACTATACACACCAACACCCACACGTGACAGCCCACATCCACCAACACCGAATTGGCGAAGACGTGTATAAACCTGTATTTATAGTCACAAAAAGCTTGAACCTTCAGGGAATGTTTTCCCTTCCTGTTGATATAGTCCATTGACTTGGTAGATGGCCGTTTTATTTCAATGTGGGTGCCGTTGATCGCTCCTAAACACATACCATGATCACACTGAAATCCAGACACTAGCTCCTCTGTCTCGGGCTCGGTAAAAGGTAGCTGGATGTATTTCGGACCCAGGTGGATGGCGATGGCATTGCATGTTTGTCTGATGATGATGGACAGTTTGTCGCGATAAGTTGAAGGCGTTAGGAGTCTTTCTTAGCCTCCCCTTGTCACTCAAGTAATATAGCGTGTAGGCTACGTTTTTTAACACTCCGACTGGTGCTCTCATGTTTGTAGATTTTCCTTTGATGTGAGGTTGAAGTTCTTCGCTCAGGAAAACGAGAGGCTTTGGACATACAGAACTTTTCATTCCATTCATCCTCCACAAAAACGCCATTAGCAAAGTTGTCCCACAAACTGCTAGTTCTTCCAGGTCTTATATAAAAACCTAATCTCGTAGCCCTCCATGGACAGAGAGGTGGATTTAGCAGTATTTGCCGCATGTTATTAATGCGCCTCCGCCGCTAATCATAGAGATGGAGCAATTCCAGGTTTTGCTGCAGGAGCGTTAGTGAACCAAGCAGGGCCTGCAACACAAACTCAGCTCGGTAAGGGCTGCATTTTCAAAAAACTCCACTCTGGAAGACGGTTTTAGAAGTCAAAATTTTCACGCCCCAAAATCTCCATTGTCGTGTGGACGCAAGGCAAAACTGCAGCAAAAGCTCTTCATTTTTAAGAACCTCCAGCGTTGTGTAGATGGGGCCTCAGAGAGATATCCTGCATGGCAGTATGGATCACATGCTTCATGTACCATTGTCCTACAAACTCTTCAATAAACAATAATTTCCAACATCACTGCCCTGTGTGTGGAGGAGCCCATTAAAAGCCACCTAGGTGGTGTGTAGCAGCCCCCTAGCTGGCGTGTAGTATCGTCTTTGCTACGTCAAGCTGTAGATTTATGTGTGTATCTGCTCATTCTTTTAGAGAAAACCTGATGCTTTTATGTGTATTTTATGGTCACTCGTCTGGACTGTATTAAGCACATCTGTACTAAACTGAAGACTTTTATGATGTGTTTTAGATGTATTAGTTATGAGTCAAAGCGATGATGGACAGGCTTACTTAAAGTCCAATTATTAGTACTCTGATGTAAATCGGGGTGCTGCATGCGGGTTCTTCCTCTGTATACAAAAAAACAATGGCATTGATCATATTGTAATGACGGGTATGAATGCAGCACGAGGCTTCTTGAGGTTCTCCAGAATTATGGCCTCCAATAACCCTTTTGAGTTATTGGTACAAATGTGCACCAAGGAAGTTCTCTGGTTCCCAGAGAAACGATGGCCACAGGAGGAATGAGTAGAATGCTGAAAGAGATTTTGACAAATTCCAAGAGATATTAAGGAATGTCACTTGTTGACATTCGGGAAAAGACTCCGCACTACAAATGGAAAACAGAGAAATATTTTGTTCATGCTGGTACTTTTAAGAGAGGGTTTAGATAGAATGTAAATGGCGTTTGCACACCCATGGCCCAGGTGAAAAAATCTCATTCCTACTATAAACTCTTGATTGCGTCTATATCAAAATATTGAAAAAATACAGTTTCACTCCAAAATGTTGGAAGATTGAGCTGGCGTGTATATAATCCTCCAATGCACAATGTGTCTAGTCTGAATGTTTTCTAGTTGTTGTTTGCTCCATCTATGTTTGAACTTATAATGTAATGCTGTTAAAATGATATAATAATAACTTATTCAGCCCAGGGAGATATCATCTCCCTGGAGGGGACTGATGTAAATAAATGTATTATATTACCTAATTAGACCACACAGTATTAAAGCTAACATTATTACCTCATTGGACTTGACACAGTATTAGAGCTAACACCAGTGCTGACCAGTTTCTGCTCACAGAGTGGTCAAAACAACACCATAGTGGTGTCCCAGTGTCTTACCGGGTAGAGCGTGTACCATTAAGGCTCAGTCCTTATGGCAGCGACCCGGGTTTGATTCCTGCCTGTGGTCATTTGCTGCACGCGAATCCTTCCCTCTCTCTCCCATACCTTACTGTCTAACTCTCACCGTACCTGTCATGAATAAAGCATAAAAATGCAAAAATATAAATAAACAAAGTGATAAAATATAAAAAGTGTCTGAGATAAACCAGACCCATTAGGCGTGACTTCTTTATCATGTCATCCTTACCAATATATACATTGATTTTCCTTTGTCCCACAGATCTCTCATATCTCCGAATGAACCAATTTGTCTGGAACCTTTACCTCTCTTCGAGTCATACCTAGCCCCGATATCACAAAGCAAGGCAAGCATCTAGGCCATACTTCATCAGGAATCTCCCAAAATTGCTGATTCTCAGATTTAAACGAGACGAAAAACATTATTTTATCATGCTGGGTACTTACTTACTAAAAAAATCCCTCGCGGGGGAACCAACTATCCAAAGGATTTGCTGAAATCGTACCTTTTTGTAATTTATAGTCACAGTACCAGAGAACCTTTCATTTTCCCATCTTAGACTCAATGTATTAGACTTACAATCTCGATCTACCACTCCACATGTCAGTGAGTCATGTTTTTGTCACACAATACACAATTTTTGTATGCCAGTAAAATATTTTATTTCCCAGTGCCTCTGTCTCTACTGGAAATTGATTGTTTGTTCTTAATCCAAATAAAACAAGGAACTGTGGCAAGAATTTTTAAACCCCTACAAATTGCAGCCTTTTTAAATCAACCCTCACTGTTCTCTGGAGTCAAGTGGGGCTCCTTTGTGAAATTTACTGTAAATTCTTCACAAAAGATGTGTCACTATAGGGGACATCCAATGTGGACAGCTGTGAACCTATTCATATTTAAGCTAGAGAAGACTTAAAGCTAGAGAAAACTTTACACTTTAAATTGGGATGTTGTACCGCATTTGGATTATCTTTTCTCTCTCCTGTGTTGCTTTGGGTTTTCTAATTTATCACTCCTGTCTTGATTTTTGTTTAACACGTTTTAACGATGTACATGCATTAAATACCATAAACTATAAACACTACTGGCCATTACTGGGTGAAAGGCCAACATCATCCATTAGATCTCCCTTACCAGAACTATTGACTGGCCATTTCATGGGCAAGCTGTTGGGCGGACATTCAACGTTTTTTTTTTTCTGGCAACCCTAGGCTCTTTTAGGTTAACGGCCCCGCTGATTCCTGGAAAGCTCAATGTTGTAGGCTATGAGGCCCCCTCATCCCTGGGGGCAAAGTAGGGTTTTTTTGTGGCGATAATGGATTGGTGCAGTTACTGCACAAAAACAATATAGGTTGAGTTACTCAGGGATGGGGGTTTCATTTGGTTGTATGGGTACATATGCTTTTGGTATTGACTGCCAAAAAGCATATGGACTGCACTGTAACAAAAAGAGTAACAAGAGCACAAAATTCTGTTACAAACTTCAGCTGAAAACTGTGCAATATCAGTCGCTTTAATAGTTTTTGTGCATGTCACATTGTGGAGAAGATCCTATCTCAGAATGAGTACTGTGGTAAATGGTGATAGAATGAAAGACTGTGATAATTAACTTGTAAAAAATAATGTGGCAGTTCCACTTCATGGTTTTTACTCTTACCCATGAGTCCATCTTTTGAGTAGACAAAACAGAAAACTGAAAGAAACCATCAATAAAGCAACTGAAAGTTTCAACAAGAGGTTGTTGATTGCCATGGGAAAATATGAATGATCACTGACTATTGATAAGAGCCAGAATTAGCTAATAATGTATATTACATTTTGTGAGATCCATCAACAAGAGAGCTCTTAATGTAAAAGTTCACTCATTTGATAATGCTACTTTTGATATGGCTGTTTTTCATGTGATCTTCAATGCGTGAGGAAAGTTTCAGAAACAAATGTACTATCTGAAAAAAAAATATCAAGGCCAAGGCCATTTTTTTTGTCAGATGATATACTTTCATGCATTTGACACCGTATACAATCTGTAGACGGTCGTCCCTGTTGATCCGACACCTTCAGATCTGTGGACACCCGTTATTTCCCTCGGCTCCCTTTCAAAACACCCAGACTAATCTCAAGGCAGTGAGTGTGCTAGTCTTGTCCTCGCCTGAACCTTGGATGGATGAAAAGGCAAGTACACAGCTGAGTCTTCTACCTAGTCTCTCTCTCTCTTTCTCCCTGTCTATCTATCCCTCTCCCTGTCTATCTCTATCCCTCTCCCTCCCTCCCTCTCTCTCTCCCTCTCTCTCTCTGTCTGCTTAGTATTAGCTTTCATTGCTGCATTGCTCACTCACAGCAGTGTGTCAGTGAGAAAGAGAGATCTAAAGGAGCACTTTCAGACTTTTTTCTCGCTTTTTTTTCAGGCGTCACAAATAATTGAGAAGAATCTAATTTGGAATAGCACAAAATAATACAGATCAAGCACAAAGTTGATTAGAGGTAGTTAGTCAGACCACACACACACACACACACACACACACACACACACACACACACACACAAATGTACGCACACAGAAAAACCCTGAAAATACAGGCAAACAAGCGACCCCAGCGAAGATCTTCCACTAATAACAAGCTCTCATGTATTGTCCTTGGCATAAAATGTATTTATTCAGAGTACTGAGTATGGAGTTATTGCCACTGCTAACAGTGCTTAAGAAGAGCAGTATTTAGGTAACGTGACATCAGAGCCTATTGAGCACATGGAGGTTATGTCCTCAGCATGCTCTTTCATGTCCGTATCCTTGAAAGCGTCCCCAATAAAACAAGCCCAAACTGTAAAAAAAAAATATATTCTGGTCAGCATGCTTTGTTTTAAGCTCCTAGTTACATCTCTGTAGGCATTTTTTTTACTGCAGTGATTTATTAAGTTCAGTATTCAGGCAACCACCAACTGAGTCTGATCGAGTGACTTTGGTTCACATTCTGTTTGGATTTTGGGTTTGAGATTAAGTGAATTTAGACATTTTAGTGATGATGCATTTCATAGCATCATGTTTTTCAGTTCTGTACAGAAAATCTATGATTTTAATCAAAACATTAAAAGGGAAAGAGATTATAGTCATCGGTTAAGTTTTACTTTACAACTTGAATTGAATACTACAATTTCTATTGAATATGAATTTAGAATTTCACTCAAAACAGCCCTTGTAGTTATACAAATTTTAATGTTGAACTGAAAAACCATTAGGGCAGAGGCTAACTCTCTATTCTGTCTGCTACGCTGAGTTTAAAAGTGATGACTGCTTTTTCACTCCACTGTCTCGGCAAAAATATGTTTTATGTAACCAGTTGGGTGGATGTTGTTTATAAAAGGATGACAGCACAGCATTCTCTTACATCTGAATTAGCCGCACAGTTTGGAATGCATCATAGAGATGGATTAAGTAATTTAATCCTATAGAGCTCATTGATTGCAGAGGCCTGTGATCTCCCTCTATCTCTCCCACCGGGTTCACCTAAATCATGCATTTTTCAACATCCCATTGATCTAGCCACTAACTACAATTTCCCTATAGCGAGGACAGGGGCAAAACCATTAGAAATGTTTGTGAAATGACTTTAATGGCAAGTATCCAGAAACTATTGTTGTAAATTAATGCAAAACTCAATAATAGAACGGACTCACGTTGCTGCTCATCATTACTATTGATGCGGTTGATCCTGAATAAATACACTGCATACGACCGCCTGTGTTTCTAACCTCATCCTTATTGCCTGCGCCTTGTATTTCCTTCTGTCTGTAGGTAGCTCTTTGTTTCTTACAAAAAAGCCCTCCCACACAAACACATAAAAAATGGGATTGCAAATTGAAAGTGGACGCTTGGCACCTTATGTAACCAGACTGTTAGGACGTGGGAATTAGCACACAAAGTTTTGTTCGACTGTGTGGGAGGACAGCAGCAGTTTTTTGTTATTCCAGACATGCGTTCACATTTCAAAAACTTTTGTTTATTGTCATCATTTTTGTTTTTGGTAAGATTTCTGTGTTTGTTTTTCATTAAGATCTACTCGTTGTTACTATTCTATTTGGAAACATCATTATAGAGTGCTACATTATTAGGTTTCCACAGTGTATCTGTGGATACCTATTGTTATTCTAGGGTTTGGGTATTATTATATTGGATTGGTAACGCCTATATCTCCGCGGTGGACTGGTCAAAAGTTTTCAAATTGGTGCCAAAATTCCCATAGGGGGCGCTATAACTTCCGGTCAGAGTTAAACGCTCGGCATCTTCGCCCTGGTGGATGAAAAATTCTGAAACTTGGTGCACATGCCTTATCTTGCATGCTGAACCTTTTTGCCATTGGGACCCATAATGTCCGTCAGGATACATTTTGCTTTACAGTGAACATTTCTGAAAAACTTAAAAAATTGAGAAACAGTTTGGATAAGCATGATCTATGGACTTGTCTGATTCAAATTGACAAATCCAATATATGCTAATTAATGAAATTTATTTTATCAACCACAAATGAGCTTCAGAAGGAAGCAGAAACTTGAAACTTGCCATGCACATAGAGGGCCCCTCCCTTAACACGTGTGTACAATTGTGTGTTGATAGCTCAAAAAATGACACACATCACAGTGTCAATTTAAATAAACGCTAAGCTAAGTGCTAATGCTCCATTTCCATCGCAAGTCTGCGTCAGAAGGAGGCAGGAATTTGAAACTTGCCAGGAACAAAGAGGACACGTCCCACAACACGTGTAAAAAGTTGTGTATGTAACGTGCGCAAACGCCACTTTGACAGGAAATAGGCATAAACAGTAAATCCTATTCACACCAAATTCAGGTACCATGTCTAGAACCCAACCCAGTGTGGACAGCCATAATATTAGCCACACTGTCCTCATGGGGGCGGTATAATATGAATAACTATAAATGTTCACTAAAATGGCTACAATTCCTAGCCCGAATGTCCAATTTGAGGGGAACCAACTTTGGACAGTTGAGGGCCAAGGTTCTAATTGGTCAAGTGAGATGATGGCGATTGTCCTAAAAATATGGCCGCCAGAGGCCAAAATGTGTCCAATGAGTTTCAAGGAGCCAAAAGGCGGTGTTAACTTTAGACAATCATCATCAAACTTGATTTCCTAAAAGGCAGATGGGTAAGGATGAATCGGGCCATAGGGGGCGCTACAGTCAACAGATGAACAGTGCACCTTTAATGCAGCCATATCCTACAGACTGTCATCTGAAGGCATGCATTTTATGTAATTTGTTGCATCTTCTCATAGGCTGAATATATCTCAGAGGCCAATTGTTTTTACGCAATACAATTTCTGCAATGTGGACTTCTCTCAATAAACTAATTTTAACACCATCCTAGCCTAATTAGTAAACGGTATCAAAAGAGTTCTGAAAATCTGAACGGTCTGGCCCCTACAGCCAAAAATATATTTAGCACACCACCACATGGATGAAAGTAGCCATAACGCAGCCCCCAATCTGAACAAAACCTACATTTTATGTTACATGGTCCCCATTTCTCCATTAAAACCGGACCAGAGTGCCAGAGTACTGTACTGTACATGTACTGCTTTTCCCTTGGTCATTCTCACCGCCCAATGGCTCATTGGTATGAGCATATGGCGTCAATTCCAGAGGTTTGTGGTTCAATTCTGCTCTATACCTCGCCCTATAACTTTCAATGTTTGAGATAACCCCCATGTCCTCTATCCTTCATGTTGATCTAAAAAAATTTTAACTTCATTTTTTTTATTTAAAAAATATTATTATTACGCCATATTCTTTAGTTTGTCATGTTCCTCTGGCTCACTTTTGACCAAAATATCGAGATGAATCGGGATCAGCCCCATACATCAATATCTGGAAATAGGGGCCAATTGATAGATAGATAGATGATAGATAGTGGATGTGGTGTTCTGTGATAAGGGATGTATTCTATGATTCTTATTTCCATAAATCTGTCTGTAGCTCAAAGAGTAGCGCTTTGCCTGAGGTTGTGGTTGCTAATGGACACCCAATTAATGATTTTATAAAAAAAGAAATCTGATATTCCATGTAGGATAGTTTGCTGCATTCTAAAATAATAGGGTATGTTGTGTACTATGATAGATAGTGGATGTGGTGTTCTATGATAGATAGTGGATGTGGTATTATTTGATAGATAGTTGGATGCATTTAGGATAATAGCATTTAGGATAATAATAATAATGTTGTGGTGTTCTATGATAGATAGTGGATGTTCTGTTCTATGATAGATAGTCAATGTGGTATTCTATGATAGATAGTATTCTTTGATAGATAGTGGATGTGGTGTTCTATGATAGGGGATGTATTCTATGATATAGTGGATGTGGTATTATGTTATAGATAATTGGCTGCATTCTATGATAATCGTGTACTATGATAGATAGTGGATGTGGTATTCTATGATAGATAGTGGATGTCTCCTTTGCTAGATAGTGGCCACTCTTACAACATATTTTCACCTTCAACTGGCGGTACATGTCTGTCAATAGCTCAGAGAGTTGCGCGCAAGGCAGAAGGTCCATGGTTCCCACCAGGTACCTAATAAGGTGTGATGAAACAGCTTGTTTATGTTGTACTAATGAGCAAAGGTGTAATACTTCTGGCAATGCAAAAGCCTTGCAAAAAACGATATGGTCTACTACTAAACAATCGTCTACTACTTCCAGCATTGAAGGCGCCGAGTTCTTGAACAGAGATAACTTTGGGGCAGTTGTCTGTAATGGCTTGTCTACATGGAAGCTACTTCAGAGAAATGTAATAAAATCACACCCACCAGGTACCTAATATCGTCTGAGGAAACAGCTTGTCTATGGTATACAACCTCTGGCAGTGTAAGCACAATCCTTGAGAAAGTAGTGGTAGTGTCGGCGCCTTGACCATGGTTCAAGTCTGACCTCAACCAACCATAATGTGAGACATGATATCAAACTGTGTTTACTATGATATATTCATTAGGCCATGGCCACCATACTCACCAATGTGTAGGACCCCGATATTGTTGCTTGCAACTATATTTAGGTATTCACAGTGTAACTGTGGATACCTATTGTTATTCGGGGGGTTAGGTATTATTATTTTTAATTAGACGGCCCATATCTCAGCGGTGGAATGGTATTACGTTTTCAAATTTGT
>JAOPJO010000124.1:13871149-13885241 GCA_027123675.1 Molva macrophthalma | reverse complement strand
GTTCCATCTTGTGCAACGCAGTGACAATAGACCATTTTCATAGTTTTCTGATTAACTACTATAATATGATAGGTTCACCCCATTCACCCCCCCATCGATAGTTGAATTCATTAAAATGCGCTTTGATAACATTTCTAGCGATAAATGTGCATTTTATTTTCGTAATCTTCAGTCAGTGAATGAATATGATGTTTAGTTTGTTAGTAAATGCAACGTGTTCCATCGTTGCCATGGTATTTCATATGGACACTTGTAGTCACACCATGCATCTTGCATGTTGTTTGAATCAATGTCTTTGCGTTGTGAAGTCATCTGAGCTGTTGTGTTGTGTTATTTTTTGTAATGGATGATTTTCTTTCAAACCATTTTTTTAGATTGACCCAGTGATGACATTTATTCTTCTCTGTGACGGATTAGGACGAGGTGTTTTTGTGTGGCACAACAGAAGTTAATGTTCGCTTTTCTTATGCCGAAAGAAATCCATTCCAAAGGTTCCTTTTATAAATCAGAAAAATTGGAATGGATTTTTCGGCGGAAGCATAGCGGACGTAAACTTCCGGGTTGCCCGACAAAAACACATCGGCCTAGTCCGTCCCAAAGAAGAAGAATATATATGTCGTCCGTGGGTCACTCGAAAATCTACATTTTTATTGAAAGAAGAAAATCAGACAGTGGCATTTATTTTTCCTGATTAACCTGTTAAACAAAATGTATTTATAAAATGAATCTTTCAAATGGATTTTCGGCAGAAGCAAGGCGAACATAAACTTCTGTTGTGCCCCACAAAAGCAAGTCGTCCTAGTCTGAAAGAATATCATCAGTTACGTAAAATAACACTTAACACAACAGCTCAGATGACTACACAAAACAAATACATTGATTCAAACAACAAGCAAGCTGCGTGGTTTCTGTGGTGGAAGTAAAGCAAAACTTATGTAAGGTACTGAGATAATATACTAACATAATGTAATTTAATCAAACTGTAAAACAGGCAAGATTCAGACTTTCCTACTTTGCCTGAAGAGACTGTTCATATATGAGTGTTTTTATTAGTTGGTTAGGTTAGGTTATTATTAAAGTGATATACACGCCCCACTCTTGTTGCCACATTGTATTTAGAGTTCACGCATATATCTGTGAAATGCAATGTCTTAATTTCAACAAATCATCATCTCAACACACCCAAACCTGCTTACTCGTGAATCAACAACAGCAGTTAGTTAAGCACACCTTATCATGATGGCATAACAACTTTTAGCTCTGCGAAGAGAACAAGTTGAAGCATGAACCAAAGACAAAGGAAGGAGTAAAGCAAGAGGAAGGGTGCCAGCAAGGTGCAAGCCAACTACAGCCAACTAATGAGACCCTAACAGAATTGGATTTGAATATCAATGAAAGGCCCATTGCTTGGGCTGAATTGCCACCTATTAGATTAGCTCTCGCCACTGCCTGCGTTTCAAAATAATCACAGCCATTTAGAGATTAGATCATAAAGAGGGGCATAGGGCACAATGCTTTGCACTCTTCAGTAGGCATATTGTAGGAAAAATGCTGATGATTTTTGATTTGGTTTCTGTCTCCTAATATATGATTCTCCGGACAATAGACAAACATTATTATGAAACATATATTGTAAATGTACAGCGGTGTATGTGTGTGCGTGTGCGTGTGCATGTGTGTTTAAGAAAAATGGTATAAGAGAGGCAAACACACTGGTATAGAATGCAAAGAACCAGGGCTGGTAATGCGATGTTGTCAGTTTCAACATTTTCCTTTCCATGATCACCATAAACAAAATGATTGTCTTCATCTGTCTTTTTTAGTCACACAAACACACACATTGCCTCTAGTTCCTATTCCACTGCCCTCTTTATGAGTAATTGATTCAATATGAGCCCTGGCAAGTGTAATCTTCTTTTAATTAAGACCTGCTGCTGGCAGAGGCCTCACACTGATTGTGACTTAATACCCCCTTCCTCTCCTCTCCGCCAACTCCTCTCCATCATCTCTCTACCATTCCTGCCCCCTCCACCCATCTCCTCCCCACCCTTTTCTCATCATTTTTTTTTCCTTTATCTCAACCCATTTCTAAATCTCCTCCCATCCTCTCCACCTCTCCTTGTATCACCTCTCATCCACTGTTGTCTCTGTTTTATTGCTGTTTTGTTCCGATACTCAATGTCTGATTCATTTGATCTTAATTTCCTGTGCTATATCTGAAGACCCAGCACCACGAGGAGGAGAATAGAGCGCTGAGTCACGAGATCATCGTCCTGAACAACCACCTCATGGAGGCCAAGATCACTCTGGATAAGCTCCGAGAGGACAACGTGAGTCACTCATGCAACAACCCTAAAAGTTGAATTATGTCACATTACATAGCCTTCATGGGTCTCTACACTGCTGCTGCTTGCATTTATGGTTCTGCGTTACAACGTGTAGTTACATTTTTGGAGAAGTGCATGTAAACTACTTTGACGGCCATTTTTGGCTACACCGGTATTGGCTTACCTAAGGCAATTATTCAATGCAGAAATATAAATGATGCTTAACCCTAAGTTCCCTAAATAAACACTGCTCAAAATCACTGGCTAATTTGCAGATAAGTGTTAATGTTATTGAAGTTTGAACTTCACTGCGTGGTGCATCAACAGTGTCTTTTGAATCGAACCAGTGCAGCTTGATAATCAGGACTAAGATCCTTTCTGTCTAGCCTCCCCTCTGGTTTTAACTCTATTATTGATATCCTCTCCCCCTTAATGTTTCAAAGCAGATAGAGGAATTACATTGAACTTACTTACCTCAGTAGTTATATATTACAGATTGACCATTTAATCAAGAGGCTTTCCCAGGGCTGACGGAGAGCTGAGATAAGGTGGTGGTATAGACCTTAGGTTAGGTGGACTGTAACAATCTGGTGTCTTTACTTTCCATCAAGTGATTTTATGGATGCACTTACGAAGCTTGAGGCCAGTGAGGGGTTCGCCGTGTCTTTAGACATTGAAACACTTCTGAGCCAAAGGGTATCTGTAAAGTACATTCTGTGTGGAAGCTTCAAGGCTCCGCCATACTTTCGGCGTTCCGCGTCCGCGGACAGCTGCGGACCTGTACTGGTCTTGCACACAACACTGCACATTTTGGGCTGAGCCAACCCCTTCGGACAAGTGGGGATGATGACATTTACGTCACACAGACCAAAGCGTCCCCCGCGGACACGTAAAGTATAAATCCAGCTTAAGTTCACCCTGTTAGATCGGGCATCATGCCAGATGCTCTGCTGCGGAGAGTTACTTCTGGTTGAAGGGCTCATGACATCATCAGATAAAATAAATGAAGAGCTAAACACTTCGCACTGGAAATAGAGGATTAAAATAGCTACCATGCGTACACTGGATAATTTTTTTATAGTTACTCCACGAATCCTATGATTATTAATATTCCGCCATGAGTCGTAAGAACGGAAAAGATGGAAGGAAAGAAAGAGAAAGAAAGAAAGAGGTAGTACTCATGCTGTTTGAAAACTGGTACAAACATGAAAAAAAATGTAAGCAATTCGTTTAGGACACGAATGGAAGAAATCAGGTGTGATTTTAAGTTTTTTACTTAAGCCATTTTATTTATTAAACCGTTATTTAACCAGGTAAAAGTCTCATTTAGATTAAAATCTCTTTTTTCAAGAGAGACCTGGACAAGAGGGTAGCATAAAACAAACAGATACATTTAGGTTTCACACAAACAAATTATTATACAATTAAAAAGACTGGGATTTCATAAATAATGAATTAAACACAGGGACAATTTACAATATTTCCACGTTCTAGGTCCTTTAGTATTGAGCCAACTATGAAATCAGTCCTGACAATTTTAAGTCTTTCTGGAGGGTGTTAAGTCCCTACTGAGGCCTTATCAAGCCTTATCACCTCCACACCAAGAGTGGTCTTATTCTAAGTCATAGGCACAGTGCTCATGGTCTCTTTACACAGACTAATGAAGGTGGGCTGTCTCAAGTACCAGCTGTCTAGATCCTGGTCCAGTCTGTGCAGAATTCAGAATGGCCACAAGATTAAGGAAGATTTAAGAGTGTTACTTCATGTAGTATTACATAATTTAACAATATTCTGATATTAACAAAAAGGCTACTTAAACCACAACTTAAATTATCCGGGAGGATTCTGATCCTGCAGCAACAGAGATATGAAAGACATGAGTGAGATAGTTAAATAATTATTACATTTTTCAAGCAATTTGTTGGCAATATCATCTACAGTCCATCCAAAAGTCTATCTCTAAACAGATCAAATGATCAAATGTTTGAATGGTGTTTTTACCTCTCTCAGGACTTGTACAGAAAGGACTGCAACCTGGCTGCCCAGCTGCTGCAGTGCTCCACGTCCCACCACAGAGCTCACAAGATGTCTGAGGTAGGTCCTCACAAGTCATCAATCAATAACATACGACACATAGACCTCACATGATGTCTGTGGTAGGTCCTCACAAGTCATCAATCAATAGCATACAACACATAGATCTCACAAGGATGTCTTAGGAAGGTTCCTTAACACTGCAAATAACTGAATAACCTATTACTGAAGACCTCACAGGGATATCTGGCGTCCGTCTTCACAAGAGAATCACTAACATACATAAAACACATAAACCTTACAGCAAAGTGTGTGTGTGTGTGTGTGTGTGTGTGTGTGTGTGTGTGTGTGTGTGTAAAAAAAAATTTTTAGAAACCAATACATCAGAATACGTACAAAGAAGGCATCAAACTGCAGGTATGACTCAAACCGTGTAAAAGCCAATAACTGAAAATGGTGGAATTCATATACTCAGCCAAGCATTCGTTTCCAGTAATGAACAAAGGCAGCTGTGTGTATCGGTTTGGTTTCACATGGATTATGGCTGCAGTCTGTGTAACTTTTAATTATGATTCACTTTGGATAGCAGTTAGGTGCTGAGCTACCTAATCAGGACCACATAGTTAGCCGCACGTTACCCCCCGTAGCCTTACCTACTTTTCAATTCTGAGAGAGAACCCGAGAGACGACAGGTGCTAAAAATAGATCAGACTTCAAACATGCTGGTTATGTTATTTCGTGGTGCGCCTCCAATTCATAACACAGCCAAGTCTGTATTTTATCTTTTTCTTTCAAGTCCCAGCTGGAGACCGGGAGCACTGGTTTAATTTGAATCTAAGCTGCTCCCTGTGTGCGGCATGTGTATTTGATGGTGGTATACAGGTAGAGAATAATGTAGTTAGACAGATGAAGAGGAAATGTGTGAAGAGTAAGGAAGAAGGAAAGAAAGACAAGTGAAAGACAAATGAGGGCAAACTGGTCACAGAAAAAGGGAGAAGGTTGGATGGATTAAATTATTTTGGGGAAAAAAAAAAAATTAAGATTTTCCCTCCAATCCCTCTCCTGCCATTAATAGACAAGGATAGCAGGTATTTAATTGACAGGCCTTTCTTTCAGATATTTTTGTCTAGAGATGGCATAAAATGACAGATCAAATGTTTTAAATTGTTATGTTGTACAGCCTTGTATATACCATCTTGTGTGTGGAACTGCTTTATTTCCATCAACCTGAAGCAATCTGGTACAAAAATGCAAGTCAGGACAGAAGAAAAAGGAAATACAGGAAATAGAATTATTGTTTGCTGTAAATGACAAGTTCATTGGTGGTTAGTAAAAGACCCTCAAGGTCATGGGCTGAAAAATGATTAACGGATTGAAATCTGAACAGCAGCACTAAAATTGCAACCAGAGCAGATGACAGCAGTGTGAAATGGCCGATAGTCTAATGAAAGTCTCACAATACAAACAAAGGGGTTTACTGACAAAAATCAGGAAATAAATTCCAACACAGCAACTCCATTGTTGTTCCACCTCCGGCAATTTCCATCTGTATTCTGTGATCGACACAAAGCCATTCTTCCATCTGTTAAAAATGGTATCTTCATTTTACTGATAAAATTGTTATCTTCTTTTCTCCTCTTTGTCTGTCTCTTTCTATTTCCCCTCCATCAGCTGCCCTTGGATTTCCAAGAACGCATCAGCTCCCACTTGGAGGAACTAAGCCGTGGTGGGGGAGTTACTGCTGGCATCTGTCACTCTCCGTATTCTGACTCCGTCCCCACCTCGGTTATCGCAAAAATCATTGAAAAGCCAGAACTGGGAAGCAGCTGCCCAGTGACACGCTCCCCCAGCCCCCAAATCCAGGACAGCGACTTCCTGTCCGGAACGGGCAGCACCGACCAACTGAACCGTCGCATCGCGTACAAGACCTCTGACCTCTACTGCAGCGACACGGCCCTCTACTGCCCCGAACGCTGGCAGGATGCCGAGAGACGCCAAAGCGTGGACCTCAACGGCACCCGTTTGCTCCAGCTCCACGCCCAGAACTCGGTGGACAGCAACCCGGACGAAGAGGCCTTCCACTCGGGTAGCTTCTCTCACCACGAGGCCCCGTCCCCCTTCCATCCCCACGACGGGTTTGGTACCGGTTCCCTACCCGCCTCCAGCTCCTATTCCAGCTTCAGCATCGCGTCGGACGACAAGGGCGCCATCGTCGGAGTAGAAGGAGGCTGTGGGCAGGTGGCCAGCAGTACCTTGTCCTCCTCCCACCAGGTCCTCTTCATGGACTGGCGAGACAGTGGCAGCGGGGACTACGACCGTGCGAAAGGCCTGGCCTCCTGCGATAAAGACTCCACGAGCTTCCACAAGTCCCAAAGCATCCAGCATATGGCACCTCCCAGGAGCCCACAGCAGGGCATCTCACCAGCTTACACGCGGACGGCGTCCTGCTTCAGCGAGCCATACCACTCCAGTAGCCCACGCTTGACCTCCTCCCACAGCATAGGCTCTGCCTTGGCGTTGGCTCATGCTTGCGGTGGGGTTGGTGGAGGTGGAGGAGGCGGGGTAGAATGCAAGGCCAATGTTCACGTCTTGGAGGACGAGTTGAGCAGCCGCTGGAGGCAGCTCAGCGTGGACGACATGAATACCTTCTCGTCGTCCTATCACAACCTCACAGGGCGTGCCTCCCCTTACAGCTTCTCCGAGCGCCACTTTGCCATGGGCCCGTCCAGTAAATCCAAAGCGGGGCAGCTCTACAGCAGCTTCCCGGAAGGAGACGACGTCTTCCACAGCCTCATGCTGGATCAGTGCTTCGACGTGGGCTCCACTTCGCCCAGCCGAAGCCCGACTGCCGGGTCCAAGCACCCGCGTTCAGAGCATCGCAAGCAGGAGAAGAGCTCCGTGCTGTACAGGGCCAAAGAGGACAGCCAGGACTCCGAGTGCAGTCTCTTCCTCTCAGGGAGCTCCAAAGAGAAGGAGAACAGCGGGAGAGCGGCAGCAGCCGCCAGCAAAAGCAACGATTACGTCAACCTGAGTGCACACAGCTCGCCCGAGTCCCTGCACCTGAGCTCCCTGGAGGCATCCAGCCTCCAACACTTCCCCTGCCCCAGGCCCAGGTCCCGGCCCAGGCCCAGCTCAAGCTCGGCCCTCAGCATCGGCCCTGCGCTTCCAAAGAAAACCTCTCCCAGGTACCAGACGTTTGGTAGCACGGGACTGACGAGAAAAGACAGTCTCACCAAGGCACAGCTGTATGGTACATTACTGAATTAAGTCTGAAGAAAAGACCCCCACCACCACCCCAACCACCAAAAAAAAGTCCCAATTTTCTGCATGACATTGATTATGATCCGTAGTGTACTGTATTGTATGTTTCCCTGTGGGAAAGACACATAGCTGTGAGGACGTGTGTGGTAAGAAGTCGTTCTATGTTACTCAAGCCAAGGCACGTTTAATTCAGTGTGTGTGTGTGTGTGTGTGTGTGTGTGTGTGTGTGATGCAACAGAAGTGTTATTTTTTCTATGGAGATATTTATGTAATGATAGTGTAAGGTATCAAAAAGACCAGCCTGTTCTATGTTCTTTGTATTGATATGAATTTGACTTTGTACTCCAGCAAAGTGTAACTGGAAACAAACAAGAGTCACCATTGTGCGAAGGAAGGACAGCAATGATGGGAATTATAGATACACAAATACAGTATGCTATCTTTTTCTTCCTTTTCTGGGTTTTGTCAGTTAAACTTGCAACAAGAGTTATTGTATTACTACTCTGATATATACAATAGAGATAAAGGCGATGTGTAATTGCAAGCAAGTTCCATTGCTGCATCTCTCACTTAGAGCTAATTAACACAATGTTTGGAGAAAGGGGGAGGTCATCCATTATGCATAGAGTACCCTGCAGACGAGAATTTCCATTCCTTTGTTTTTCCTCAAACTAAATGCATGCTGCGTAATGCATATATGAATTAACTGGAGAAAGTATATTTCTTGCAAAAGATTTTCACAAGGGCCATGAACATAATGGGTAGGTATATTTTGTATCCGCTGATTAGCATAGATAAACAACTTCCACAATGAATAATCAAAAATAATAATTTTCTTTTTTATAGATACACTGAAATACAAAGTAATTGACTGTGATAGATTACAATAAACAGCCAAGGTTAGAAGACTTCATTCAACTGTCAATTTTAAACATCAGCGACATTACACTTTGTATTTATTTTCAAAACAATCTACTGTACTTTTCATTCTCTTCGTGTGTACATATGTTTGTAGAGTTAATTTGATTGTCTTTATTACCTTCATTCGCCAATTAAACAGGTATTATGTTGGCCAAGGTTTGTATCATGTTTGATCCTCATTGATATTCTGTTTAAAATCAACGCTACGTTATTTTACGCTCTTGCATTCGTGTCACAATGTAATCAATATTTTGTTTATTGATCAGATATGCACAGTGTATTGATCAAAGACATTGATATAGGTAGAACATTTTTCACACCACTGAAAAAGAAGCTGGCTTCTCATTTTCAGATAAGGGGAGGGCGGGACAGGTTCTAAAAGTCTAAGAGTACATTGAAGGCCATTCACTAATCCGATTATCTGGCTAATACCGTAGTATTTTTTCGTACCATAATGACTAAAATTACTCATTTTCTATACGTGAAAATCAGTACAGAGCATGAAACCTATGTCTGTATTTTACGATATAATAGTTAACTTTATACCAGGAGACTTGTGACTCTGCCTTAATGCGGTTTAGTGAATGGAATGCTTATCCGCTCAGTATCTGACAATGTGTGCAAAGTGTACATGCTGTATATACAAAAGGTGTGTGTCTGTGTGTTAGTTAGCTGTATGTTAAGAGTACTGTTACTTATTTCTTTTGTTTGTTATGATTTAATCACTGACCAAATATTCAACCTGATATAAACTCTATAACGTTGGCACTAGCAAGCCACCAGTCTGTAACAACACCAAAAAAAATCTGTTTTATGAGACATTGAAGTGGACAACGGTTGAGAAAATCACAACAGTGTCAGCACAACGTCATTTAGACGGTATGACCCCGACCCCCCCTACTTAAAAACAACTTGGATATGAGTCAGTGTGATTTGATAAACAAGCATGCTAAGCCTTACTGCTTTTTAATATCATGTGATCTAATTCATTACCAGAGTGTGATGGCTCGAGCCCTGTCTTACAGTCAATGCTAAAAAACCTGTCTTGTGCTGAATGAATAAAACACTCAGCTCTCTTCTTCTTTCTCTCGAGGTGGCCTTCTGTCCTCTCTCTCCTGTGAGGTGAACATAGCGCTAGTGTTTCGGTTTGGACCATCTGGAGATAGACTGGAGCAGCTGCTGCCGTTGTTGCTGCTGTTGTTGCTAGAGCACAACAGTTGATGACGTAGTGGCATTGCTTCGACATTAAGCGCTGGACCCATTTTTTTTATAGTATTATAGGTTAGCCACTATACAGAAGTATAGCTCTGACTGTAGGTCCTAGGAGATATTGGATAATAAGTAGCAACACTTTTCCCCCTACATTTTTCTTTTTGTTAATATTTCATGCTTCTACATTTCCTATTGACATCCCTTTCACTGGACAAAAGTAAAGTGGAACAGAATCAAAATAGGAAGCGACGGTCAATGTTGTTATGCGCATCCAGTCTTTACTATGGTACGACATCCCAACTGCGTACTCAACATTGAAGAAATGTTTTTTTTTTAACAAATTCACACTTGAAAAGGGTGAAAGGGTGCAGCCACCATGGATTTACAATTTTACACACAGCCCGAGTCGTCAGCAGAGGGGTTAGCGCTGTCTCTATACACCCCATGATTCATCCATACATACAGTACATGGAAATGGAATCATTAGGGAAAAAATATATAAATGGGAAAAGAAAGAAGAGGGTGTATATCTGCATGGTCCCAGGGTGTGAACGGGTAGTACCAAGTGGAAGGGATATCATTACCATACTTTGCTAAAACAAACTCGTACCTATATTTACTCTACTCCTCACCATGCCAAACACGTCAATGGTTCACATGGGCTACAGTCATATTAAAAGGCGCTAAAAGAGATGTCGTCGCTTTGGCTAACTTGGGTCTTGCATGACTCCCGTCTCTTTTTCTTGGCAGTCCTCTTTTCTTATTTCTTTTCTTCAGTGGGAAGTTTTTCAAGCGTAACACTTTATCCTGCTATTGCTATTTATATATAAGCATGGAATCAAACCCGCTAGTTTCTGTTGGTTACTTTTCAAAGCAGTTTTTTTTTTTATACCGAATTGTATGTCTTTATTCAATGTTATGTTTATGAAAGTGATGTGGCCATACTAACTTAAATCATATGATTTAATAATTTCATGTGCAGGGGATTAAGCATAGCTTGATGTCAAAACTCTAATCTGAAAACAACATTTATAGAATAGTATCACAGTAAAGCACTAACCTTTATTATTAGCAACATACAGTATAACATGTAATATAACATGTTCTATGGTGCATCGACAAAGTGAGTATTGACAAACATGGATATGGAAGTATATGGTTGCGGGAGGCAATATCATTTTTTTGGGTCTAGCAATAGTAGGACTAATAGACATCAATTGTTATAACCATTGTTTGAAATTACCGCATTGCTACAGTTAGCAGTTTTTTTTAATCTGTTTTCTGTTGCGTTTATATTGGTTGTTTTATGTTGTTAGTTCAGGTGACTGAGGATGAGGAAGTGACTGAAGTTGTTCGGTTCTGTTTTGTTCTACCTCCAAAATGGTTCCACAAGCAACAGGGCCCAGCCATGGTCTGACCTCTGTCACCAAGTGTGTCTGTCTGATATGCATGAGTATATCCATTATTTGCTGTATGTTGATTGTTGATTTTACCTAATAAAGACAAGTACAAGGCATGAGGCGCCCATTTTGGATGGGATATTTTTCTTTCTTATTTTAACTTGAGTATATTTGTGTATATAACTAATGCGTTGCCATTAGTTCAATAATATTTCTTCATCTGATGTGAGCGTCGTGACCATCCTCCCCACCCCCCATCCTGAGGGACACTATAGTGATACTTTTGAAATGGAGAGAACTTGTCACTCCTATATTCTTTGTATTAGCTGTAGGCTAAAGTCATATCTAGAGGACACATGTACTATTGCCTTCTTAATGAAAATGCTGCAGAAATAAAATCACAACAAACCAGCTCAAGAGGGGTTGTGTATTTCCGACTTGGATAGCAGTTAGGTCAGCCAGTGTAGCTGAAAAGACATCACTGGTGCCTTCTGCCCATTACTTAAAAAAAACAAAAAAACATTCTCTTTGAAATGTTAATTAGGAGGAAACTTTCTTTTGATCCTTGAAAACGAAGCGCCCTGACTCAACCCACCAGGATTATGGGATGTCAAAACAATGCGAGCAGAAGATAAAGAAAATGTAGGCGACACACTTAAGAGTATAAAGTCAATACACAATAGTCTTTATAATCCAAGCCTGAAGCCACTGGCCATGAAAAGTCATGTCTGGAATGAAATGATACTGTGGGTGGCTTTCATGTCATTCCCAAGTAGTGCGACGTTCAGTTAAAGTAGATGTTTCAAATTTGACTCTTTTGTTATTTTAGCAGATGCTTTTGATGAAAAATTGGCACGGTCAGCTTTGGTCAGATGGAAAAGCAGACGGTCTGCAATTTATATTTGCGTTCAAATGTTTGTTCACTTGGTATATCAAAGTGATCACAAGGAGAGGATGACAGATAAAGTGCATTTATTGCATAAAAATAAATATTAACTTACAAAACATAGCACATCATGAACACAGTAGAGCTGTCAATCTTCCTCTATAATCCCATAAAAAATGTATTCCTTATTATTTTTAATATTCAAAATTGTAATGCTACAATTGAGCTTATTAATACTTACTGTACCTATACACTTTATAAACAGGGTTATGCATTGCCAATGCCACTATTTAACATTTTGTCCACTAGAGGGCATTCTACCAATAACCATTTCTTTCTTGCTAAGTAAATAATAGGCAAAAAAGGATATTATATTAACGCTCCCTCTCGATGGCCTTAATATAATTAGCCGCATTGTCCATGGTGATAGAGAGCACTGACTTACGACTCGCGTTGTAAGGTCCTTTTACATTGAACGCGATTGTTGGTTGCAATTTTTTCACAAAATAAAATAAATCATTGAGTTGAATGGGCCTGTACACATAAAACGAGATTTCCGTTTTGCGAAAAAGGCGACATTCATTTTATTCGCACCAAGTTAGATATTTTTACGGCTGTCGCCAGCGAATATATCTGTTTAACTTTCTATGAAAGGGTGATAGCCTATTTTAGTTATTCAACAGGGAAACTAACCTCTCCAAAACACACCCACTTATCATACTCCTCCTCATCCGCGAACAGCCATTAGCTACACTATTTAACTAATTAAAAAGTAAAACCCCAGTATAATTGAATCCTCTTAATACATAGGGTATTTTAGTGAAAGCATAAGCTCGTCTTCACTAGGCTATATATGTGAGTATATAGTGAATATTTTGCATATTCACATCGCGGCTGATGTAAATAATTTTTAAGTTGCGTGTAGACTTTATTGTTCATCAGGCGTGACGTGAAAAAAGCATTTTGTTTCTTTGTGGCCTGGCAGGGGTCCTTGTTGGCCTGGTGGGCCCGCCAAGCCTGTACAATTATAGGGGAAACACTGGAGTCAATGACCCTCAACTCTAGACTATCCAGCCTGCAGAATTTTCCAGTGGACTCACAAAAACAAGCCAGAACTTGGTTTTATTTTTGTTCTGTATTTATTTATGTATGAAAATAGGCTGCAATCAAATGTCTACCTTAGCCATTCCTCTTCTCTTAGCTATCCATTTCCAGTCCTTGCCGCTCGGTTAAATCCCATTGAGCCAATCAGCCGTGGCGGGTTCTCAGTGCCACACCTTGACCTCGCCACCCCAGTCGCAGGTGGCGGCGGTGGTAGGTAGGACGGGGTGCTGGGCCACCCGCAGGCAGGGCTGGCTGTGGGCACGCATTGTGTGCAGCATGCGGGCGCTCTGGTAGTCGTAGAAGTGGGCGGAACCTGAGGAGCTTCCAGTGGCCAGGATGGTTCCATCCGGGGAGAGCTCACACTGCACGGCGTACCCCTCCACCTGGGGGGAGGTCAGAGATGAACGGAATCAGGGGATGCTGTCTACCCACTGTGACAATTCACCAGCGACCAATCACGTGGTTGGAATGCGCAGAATAAACTGAAAGGGTTCATACAACACATTTTTCATATAGAACTTGACAAGTTTAGACTTTTTTTGTTTACTGTTGAATTTAAGCCGCTTGGATAATATGGTCAATTATGGGTATTTTGACCCATAATTTAAAGCCGTATTCAATTTAGGCTAGGTGTGTTGCTGATTTTGTTGGAGAGGAAGCAGCCTGAGCTATCAATCTATACAACTTTGTACAGTATATGCAAACAGGTTGGCTTGTTGGCCTCTGCTCCCAAAACCTATTTGATCTGTGGGATTGATTTTAAACAGCAGCCAGGGCATGTGTGACGTCTTCCCTGATGTGTATCTCACCACATGCGCACCCACCACCACATGCGTTCACTCATATAGACACCCATCATATATACCCCAAAGCAGACACACACACACACACACACACACACACACACACACACACACACACACACACACACACACACACACACACAC
>JAOPJO010000124.1:13816075-13833094 GCA_027123675.1 Molva macrophthalma | reverse complement strand
CCCGACAATCCCCTCTGTGCACGAACCCTTACATATGGTAATTAAACATTAAAACACCTGCGGCTTATAGTCCAGTGTGGCTTATATATGTACAAATCATTCAATTTAGCTGCTGCGTCTTATATTCAGGTGCGGCTTATAGTCCGAAAATTACGGTAATCAAAACACCTTCTTGTAGGCCTCCTTGCCAAAGGAAAAGGACAAAAAACTGGTGTGCAGCGATCATAATGGTTTCTCCATTATAAATCCTCTCTACATGATACATGATGATATGGAATAAAAAAACCTGTTGACAGTTTAGGCCCACCACCCACCTGGTTTGGTAGTGTCTTTCTCCACGATGAAGCAGACCCGCTCGAACAGGCCCTGTAGGCTGTTCACCTTCTCGACCAATCGTTTTCGGTTCTGCATGCCGGCCAGCTCCGACTGGCTGTGCCGCTCCGCTGCCATGCGGTTGCTGAGGACAAAGTAGCTGCCGGCCAGCGAGCACACGTGCACATTGATGGAGTGGTGCTGGCGCAGGTTGCTCACCAGGTCTGCACTGCTGCTGATGCAGCGGCTGTCCACCAGGATGCAAACGGGGGCGAAGGTGGTGGTGGTGGCAGGGGAAAAAATGGAGGGTTCGTCCGTAGATAAAGCGTGACCAATGGGCTTGTAGGGCTGGGGATTTGACGACAGGGTGGATGTAGTCGTCTAGGAAAAGAAACATCACATCATATGGATCATTTGTTTGGTAGCACATCGAAGGAACTGTTCATACAACACCGCATCCATATATCCATATTACATACACAACATTCGATTTATGTGTAAACACCGAATTGGTAAGGCTTGCTGTTTCATGCAGGTTTACATGGGAGCGGAAAACCATTTAAACCTGGTTTAACCATTTTAAACGAGCCAGTAAAACAAGTCATCTGTGATGTCACCAATTACATATAACCAATCAGTGTCTAACTGAAATTCCAATCACAAGCCAGTGTCTTCAGCGATTGGTGAAATAGACATACAACTATCCAAAATACACCACCCTTGTTTGTCTTTAGGGAGATATTGGCTTGACTCTCCAGACAGAGGTGGGGCTACCTGTGGTGGTTTCCGTGGGGCTAACATGGACTCGGACTCCTCAAAGTCGAGCTCCTCAGACAGCAGGGCCTGGTTTTCTAATCTCTGGCGACACCTGCTGGTAGAAGTAAAGCATGTCAGTCTGGACAAGTCCATTAGTCTGCTACACTAGAACATGGTGCATGGTGGGTAAAAACAGAATGACAAAATACCTTTCTCTGAACAAGCCCTTACTGGAAGGGCGGGGCGTCTTCCTGCTAAGAGAGGAGATCTTGGATGCTATGCTGGAGGAGGAGTCAGAGGAGGAGGAAGCATTTTGTTGTCGTGGAGGTTTGTCCAGTGTCAATTCATTTAGTACTGCAGGTGGCTTGAAGAGGGTGCCGTCGTTGTAGTTAACAACAACGACCTCTCCTCCCTCCTTCTCCTCCTCTTCACTGGAGTCCTGAATGCGAATGATGCGCGATCGCTTGCTGTTCTCCTCCGTCTTCAGCAGGGCACCCTGGTGCACCGCCCCATGGCGGCCGGCAAAGCCCGCCTTGGACCTCATGTGGTGTAGCAGCACCCGGCGTCTGGTAGAGTACTGTTTCCTCCCGTCCACGTACGAGTCCTCAGGGAGATCCACAACCTCATCCTGAGTGCCTCCTTCCTCCTCCTCCTCCTCCACTTCCTCCTCCTCGCTGCCCACAACGAAGCTGTCCTCCGCATATGTCTCATCCATCTCTGGAACCTGGGGAAAGAACTCAAGATGTGAGAGGAATCAGGACAGGGGGCATTGCAGGATAGTCTAGTGGTTATGTTAGGTTCTGGGTTCGAACCCCAATGTCTGCAGTACACCTGTAGGCTGAATAAGATGAATAACCCCCACCTTCTCATTAATGACATGCCCCTAAAAATAAAAGTCACTGTAAGTTGCCTTTGATAAAAAAATAGAAAAAAAAGCGTATGTAAAAGGAATCAGTAGTGAATTATCAAATCACAATTTAGAATGAAGTCTGGCTTTGTCTTTGTACTTAAATGGCCCCTATTTTACCACCAGGAGTGATTAGCCATTACAAGTGATTACAAGATCTGCCCTGCCCTTTGACATAGGGACATCACAAGTGGGAGTGTCCACCTAGATGTATAATGGATTGATAAGCCTTCCAGCCTCCAATGGTAGGCTTACTTATCCATCATACATCCATATAAAATAGGGGCCATCTAATAACATCGCAAAGGAGGATAATTGTAGATTCAGAAATTTAAAACCCTGCCATGTTTCCGCAACATCCCTGCATTCATTCAGCTGATTTCACTCATTATTTGAATATCTAAAGCCCTCACCATCTGATCCAATCCAGATGGTTAAGGCTTTTAACGCATGAGAAGTGTGGCAAGTATATCCAAGTATATTGGAGTGTTGTTCAGCACCTGGGAGAAAACGTCCATGTTGTGGGAGGGTTTGTAGACCATCTTGAACCTGTGCCCCGGGGCCACAGGGCTTCTCACGGATTTCAGATACATCCCTTGCATCTCAGAATCTAGGAGAGACAAAGGCAGCCTCTATGTTATGTATTGTTCACTGCTTGTGTACCTATTGGTACATTTTTACATTCTACACAATCGAATGTGATTGAATGGAGAATGTTTCAGTCACACAACCTAACATTAGTGTAGTGTTGTACTTATACAACACTGCACTAACCCCACTTATAATGGGGTGTAAGATTAGAATCAGTGCAACAATGGGTTCTTAACCCATTGCTCATATAACTAAATAACATTCTACAAATACAAATAAATCAGTATTACGTAAGCACTTAACATAATACTGTTACTTTGAACACTAATGGGGTCTATAAGCTAATTAACTAACCATTGAGCCCCTGGGAAAAGTGTGTGTTGTCCACGACAAAGCCTTCAAGAGACTGGTTGAGGTCGTCACCGTCCTCTTCGTCAGAAGATATTCCCTCCCCCTCCTCGTCTGAAAGCACCGCCTCCTCATCCAGAAAGAGCCGCCCCCCTCGTTGCTTGGACTTCTGACAAGGGGGAACCATGGGAACCAAGATATACAAAACAATTAAGTAATGTTTCATGGAAGCAGTGACTGACAAAGGGAATGACAAATTAAGAGGTTTATCAAATATTTTCTTCATAGATCATAGATAGACTATCCAAATGTTATTTTGGCCAGTTTTATCATGACAGTTGGAATTACATAGGGAGACCTGACAACAATGGACATGCCAACCACGCCAAAGCCATGATGACACCGCATAACACCAACATGATGCTGGGGTTTACACACAGTCTCCTCACAATGAAACGACGAGCAAAGTATCTGATAGGCTGCTGTTATTTCCATAGACAGACCTGCATTTTTCCCTGCTGTCGGCCCGGCCTGGCGGGTCGTGGGGGGCGGAGCTTGTGTGAGACTTTTGAGTCATTCTGAAAGTCATCGTCGGACATGGCTCCCTCTGGCATTTCATCGGACTGAACACACAGTAGACATCTTCACTGACTAAAATTAAGGTGCATTATAACGATATGAGTACAGATATAACATTCATTATATTAAATTATTTGAATAAAAGGTATAGAATAAAGCTGTAGTATAATACAAAAACAAACGTAACACTACGCTAGTGTGCTAGTGTGTAGGAAGTCTTACTATATTCAGCAATGCAGCATTTTTCTTCTTCAGTACAACCGGAGAATCTACATCGCTAAATATCTTGGACTAGTAGGAGCAAACAGTGAAACAAGATACATTGTAAACATAAACATACAAACAATGTGATATATTATTTAGATATGAGTACAGATAAACCATATTCATTGAAATAAATAAATGATTTGAACAAAGGTTTTGATTAAATTGAATGTTACACACATACATACTAATACAATATAATATAAAATCTATATTATATTATACTATGTTTAGAACTGCAGCCTTTTTCCTCTTCACCATAACAGGAGAATATCGCTTGGACTGTAGCAGCAGCATACAGAGACACAAGATACATTGTAAACACACACAACATTTTTCTTGTTTGTTTTATTTTTTTTTTACACTCAATGTCCATCTGAAAGGAGGACCTAATTGTTTTGTGCTGTAACACTGTTATCGGTTAGCCAGATAAGACCCTTGGCTCTAGTTGCCATGCCTACGGTATGTTGTGGCACCTAGGTGACTGGATATGGAAGTTAATTGAAAAGCCCAAGTAGTCATCGGATAACAAGTTTGTTATATATTTTTTTATCTGTTAAAATCTATTCCGTAATTGATAGTTGACCACCTGGTTGACTGCCTAACTGCGTTTTTAAATGGGGGAGTACCCTTGTGTTTCTGTGTCCAATGAATGCATTGACAAGGAGTTTAGTAACATCATAATGGCAAATGTTACATATATAAGCATCAGTCTGTGCCATTTTCAACAGGGCTCCATATTTCAATGTGACTTTCCTGTCGATAATAACATCCGTCGGGAATGGGCCTGATTGATTTGTCCTATCGATTCAATAAATGTATCATAGCAGGACAGTCTCCTCTGGTTAGTTTGTTTGACTCTCAGCCGAAAGGTTCTTGGATCAAACCTCAATGTCTGCATAGCAGTCTACCTGTAGGCATCATTTAGCAAGATGCCTATACCTGTATTTGAAATCCACAGTGCGCTGCTTTGAATAAAAGTGTCTGCTACATTTATTCACAGTAAATCACTTGTTTGACCCTAAACATGTCGACATAGATATTACCAAGTGCATGACAGCAGATTGTACAATTGTATGTTATAAACCAATTGCATGTTGGTGAATGTCAGCAGATTGTGCAATTGTTTACAGCCATTTATCTGACTGTGCTAGTGTGCATCAAAAGCAATGGCTCACCTCGTCTGGTGAGGACAGAGGGTTGGCCTTGGCCTGCGGTCTTCTCTTGTGGATCCAGACCTCCTCCTCACTGTCAGACAGACCTGGGCAGAACAGGGCAGTATAATAGTAGTCTTGATTGGCTGGTCTTAAAGGGATATGTCAAGATATCTGTAAATTGCCATTTGCCTGTCTTACCCAGATCACAGCACCGAAAATAGTGTTCAATAAGCTGTGTGTTTGTAGACAAACTACAATCTTGTTGTGTTGTAACAGGCACCCATTTTGAATAAGCCACTCTTCCGAACACATTGGGAAATCTTTGGAAAGTATCTGAAAGTGTATTGCCCTAACATGAACAGGAGCTAAGCTACTGTAACTCAAGTCAATGAAAGCGGCTAACGGAAATCAAATGCTCACCCAGCGAACTCCCGTTCTAGACGCATAATGATGAATTTAGAATCAAACAACTCTGAATCTGGGTAAAACAGGTAAAAGGCAATTTACAGATATCTTGGTATATCCTTTAAACAATGTAAACTACATTGTGCTCTGACATTCATCGATTTTATACAAAGTGCTACAACAACGTTTTCCAGCAAGCATTTGGTATTCTATGCAGATAATAAAAATCTTTTTTTTCTAGACACAACAAAGCTTAATGATTCTTCATGAAACTCAAAGGGTACACTGGGTTAGAGTGACACATGTATACATCAAACATGAAAGGAAACGTGAACTATTTGTATCCACCTGGATAAGCAAGCTGGCTGGGCAAAGACTTGGGTCCCCTGGTGTCCTCCATGCCAAATGTACTGGCCCGGCTTGTGTTGGGCCTCTTGGCCTCACTGCTGGGACCCTCCTCCTCCTGCTGTTTCCTCTTCAAGCCACCCAGCGAGCAGGACGAAGGACCAGGGAGGAGAGTCCGCCTCAGAGCCCCCGATGTGATTGGGGATGGGAGAGCGCCGCCCTTAGAGGACAAAGGTGAGGCGAGGATGTGACTGATTTCACCCTCTTGGCGGCCGACCGACTGAGTCATGGGAGTAGGTAGTCTACGCCCACAGGACCCAGGTCCGACTGGTCTGCGGAGGCCATGGAGAGGAGTGGAAGAGCCAGGGATGGGTGGCAGGGGCACCGCTGAACACAACTCACCCAGTTCCTGCTCTTTACAGGGGGGTGAGGCATTCACCACAGAGACAGGAGCCACATCCTCCTTCTCCTCCACAGCTTCCTCCTCTGAGTCATCCAGAGAATATCCAAGGTCAAAGTTCACCGGGAACAAATCACAGGAGCAGTCTAACGAATCTAAGTTCAGTTGTTCTGTGGTAGAAGTATTGTCGATATTGCCTAGCCTGACATATGAAATAAATGTGTCTGCTCCGTGGCCACTTGGTGCAGCGGTGTGTGAGTCTTGAGACGTTTCCAACATGGTTTGCAGTGTCTTGTTGTGACCATGTCGTGATGTGTTTACGACTGTGCATCTGTGTGTGTGTCGCAGGCTGTGGGTGGTTGGTGTCGCTGTGGGCTTCCTACCAGAGAAAGAAGACTTCTCCGGTGAGCGGTTTGCCCCGTGTCTACGCACACTTTCAGTTAAGGCTACAGTGTCACATGCGCTCACCGCAAAAAGCGAGATGTTTGGTTTGGTGTGTTTCATTCCATCAGCGAGACATTCGGGCTGTGGTGATGCGTCTGCCGTGGAGCCATCCTCCGGTGTGGTTATTTCTGGAAGAGTCATTCGCAGAAATGCCTCGTCATCGCCAAAAAGATCCATGCTCTCGTCCAAGACCGTTGCATAACTCTGCCCAGCCACTCGACACGGGACCTTCTGCTCAACGGGCAACAATCCCGGCATTTTCCCACCGTCCACATCCCCATTACGTCTTCCGACATCATCTTCAATCCTTCTCACCGTAACCTTTGCTGCGTTGCCATCATCCACTTGCTGTTTGAAATCCTCGTTGGCCAGTTCATCATTAACAAAAACCTCATCTCTTGGTCCATCATGGTCCAATTCAGAATCAAAGACCTCATCCCAGCTCGGGCTGTCGGCTGCACTTTCAATTTCAGCTTCCAGAGGATTGAAGATAGGCTTAGAGATACTGGGAACATCATACATATCGGCACAAGGGTCGTCATCCTTCATCATGACATCACCACAATCTATGACATCATCGTCATCCAAATCGAGGTCAAAGTTGACCTGGATGAAGGGCTGATGTTGCTCTTCTTGTTCATTCAGCACCTGTTCAGGGGAAGGAGGAAGTGATGTAGTGATTGGAGGGTCAAGTGACCCAATTCCAAACAAGTCCTCCTCTATGTCAAAGTCAAAGGGCAACGGTGGTGGAGACCTTGACAGCAGCTCTGCCACGTTGGCCAATATTAACCTCAGACCCTCAGATATCTGTACCTCTGGCAGGGATTTGTGAGAGGAAGACACCACAGGAATTCCTCTGGGTAGGTAAAACATGGCCTGGAATTCAATGTTTTCCTCCAGACCTGGGTCATTGTCTCCGATGCTGGGTGGTGGTTCACCCACAAGACCCTCCAGGGACGAGAAATGATTATTCTCTGAACTGTGGTCATCCTTGGGTTCAACGATGCAGTCATGGCATGTCTCTCGTATCCTATTGGTGTCATGGTTTGACTGTTCTTCATCTCTGAAGCCCAAGAAAGCTGGGTCGTTTTCCACAGGAGGCTTATCCCGGATGGTGGTCGACGGCAAGAATGACCTTATCCCTCCGCCATTATCCCTGTCCTCCTCCTCACGGGTACTCTCCAGTTCGCTCATAGACCGGCTGGAGCTCTTGGTTTTGCTCTTGGTGCTGCAAGCCTTGGTGTTTATCTTCGTTGGTCTCTTGGCAGGTTTTTCCGCCTGTCCGTCCTTAAGGAGGCCGATGACATCAGCCTTGTGGAGGTGAGGGAGAAACTCCTTTTCATAACTGCATTCTCCCTAAACAAGACACATTAACACACAGATGCATATGCACGTCATAAAACACACATGCCTATATACACACTGATATATCACACAACAACAGGAGTCAGGGGGCAGGATAGGGTAGTGGCTACGGTGTTCCAAGTAGGAATGCAATGATTATAGATTTTGATGGTACGATTATAGACGAATAACCAGTTTGACAGTTTCACGATTATTATACATTCATTTATTTCACAACACTACGGATGTATAAAAATCACATGACCATTCTTTAATTAGAGGTTCCATTGTATTATTTTCCCACAACATTTCAATTTTTAAATTTTTTTTTTTTTCTATTATTGTTTTGTATTGTGACGGCCAGGGGCCTCTGCCAGGGTGCGTGTGTGTGTGTGTGTGTTTGTGTGTTGTCTTTCAGTGTCCTGGTTCCTGCCTGGTTGGAGCTGGGTCATTAGGGAATTGGGAGCAGCTGGGCACTGTCTCCAGGATTGCATAAAGCTATCCCAACTTGACAGTCGGCGTGGCCCTGGTCCTGGCACCCGTGTTGTGTTTGGAGCCCATTTGTGATCTGCTGTTTAGCCTAGTTGACATTATATTATGATCTCGTGGTTACATCTTGTTATTGAGTTATGTTTGTCAAGTAAAAATCCTTTCTTTGCGAAGCGAGTGCCACACTCGCAGCCACGCGTTTGGTAGGGACGAGCCGTAATGCTCGGCCCCACCAAAAGCATGGTCACCTTTTTGACAACGCGTGGCAATGCCCCGCACTCTCTCTAGTGGCTGCTTGTGGGAGTTTACCACTTTGTCGATGGAAGTGCTTAAAACCAGGAAATAAAGTTCCACCACGAGTCCATATGGTCCGCCAGTACTCACTGAATGTCGATTGTCCAATCGCATGTCCGAACACGCGCTGCAAGACGTGCTCATTTGCATAAAGTTAGGGTTGTACCAAGTGGAGTTGAATGGAGAGGGGCTCTGGCAGGGATCCTAATCAATCAAGACACTTCTGATGTTTATTGCTTAATTATGTAATGCAGATGTATGGTGTGGACACAATGTGCTAGCGTTGTGATGATGGGACATACAGATATGTTGCACTAAGAAGAAGTACAGTGTGAATACTTTGAGGCACCCCTTGGTGATTAGGAAAGGTGCAGGTCAGCTTGTATTTAGGGAGAGAGCTTGGTTTAGTTAGGGGGCGATGGGCAGGGGGAAATGCTGCCAGTTTAATTTGCCCTGTGGATGGAATAAGTGTGCCATTAAATCCTGCCCTTTGTGGGCTTATTCCTTGAACATTGTTTGTGTTTTGTGTACACTCCACACTCCACCAGCTGCTTGCTACCATCCCACCACTAGGGACTAACAAAATACCCTACAAGAAGCAACAGTTTCCTTTTGGATACCAACTTTCTAACGGAGAGTGATAGCCTAGTTTACTTATTGAACAGGGAAACGACCTCAAAAACTAAAGTCTCCAAAACACACCCACTTATCATAATCCCCCTCATCCACAAACATTCGCTACACTATTTTACACTTGGATTAAAAAGTAAAACTCCAATATAATTTAATCCTCTAAATACATTGTATATTTTGGTGAAAGGACGCAGTATAAACTGCAGTATAAGCAGTATATATAGGTTAAGTAATCCATCTGTCTTTTTCACCGGCGAGATTATATAGGAATATGCCGCATATTCCCATCGGGGCTGACTTCCTGCCATTTTCGCATTGTTTATTTGCTACGTGTCTGGTGTAAAAGCCCTGAGTACTTAACTATCTTCAGAAGAGCATGGTCTGAATCAACAAGAGGATGGTGTCCAGTCGACCAGAGTGCAGGACCCCGGACAGAAGCATGTGAAAATAATATATGGGGTGAAATACATTGTTTTGGTTTTGGAACTTTTAAAGTAAGTATGATTTTAAGATCATCATGAAAATAAGATTTTTATTTACGTTAACGTGGTTAGGAATTGTGTTAATACACACAAATTTTTTGGGGTAAAAGGTTATACACTACAGAATACAGTTTTGTGGCGATCACGGCTGTGGTCGCCGTGTTCCGGGTGCCACAAAGGATGGGAGGGTCGGCGGAAGGAGGGGGAGAGCCTGGGGGCTTACGCCGCCGATGTCCAGCTCTACGCCCAACGTGGGTACTCAGAGTTCCCCGCAGCTGCACGGGAGGATCTGGCCCTCCACGCCTTCCTAAAGGGGCCTACGCCGGAGCGGCTGCGGCAGCATATCTACCTCACCAGGCCCCAGTCCCTCGGTGGGGCTCTCAAGGAGGCAGAACGGGCAGAGATGGAGCTCTCCACCCGACCCAGCCAGCAGCCGTCCACTGCCTCCTGACCACACGTCCGGTGGGTGGACTGCGAGGTAGGTCTGGAAGGAGCGGAGGAGTTTGCCAAAACTGGTCTGGACCGACTGCTGCTGCTATCGGCCCCACCGGCCGGTGGGAAACTACGGCGAGGGGAGGGGACCACTCTCCAACCTCCCACCCCTCTCCATGGTCGGTGCGCCCTGGTTAGTCGTCCGGGCTGCATCAGGGACCTATATCTGGACTGCAGTCTCGATGGTTGACCCTGCCGGGCCCTGGTAGACACAGGGTCGACCATCTCCCTGGTACGTCCTGGCGTCCTCCTGGGGCATGGCCGCCAACCAACGTCCGGTTGACGATGGTGACGGGAGAGGAGGCCGGACTGAGAGGGAGAAAGTGGCTGGTTGTCCGGGCGGGAGACCAGGAGGTGGAGCACGAGTTCTGGCTTGCAGACATCCACGACCCATGTATCATCGGCCTGGACCTGCTGACCCTTTGGGGAGCCCGGGTCGATGTGTCGGTGGTGGCCATCACCCTTGGCGTGGAGACTGTGGCGCTCCAGTCCGGGCAGGGGAAGGACATGGTGACCGCCGATCTATCTATCTATCTATATATATATTGTGGCAGACGGCAGGGAGGGGTGAGGCGAATGGTGATTGAATGGAGATATCTGGCAGCCCGCTGGCTCCACCCCCAAGCCTTACATGGACTTCCTCCCTTAACGAGGCAAGCCTGAGGATTGTTAAGCAGGAGTGCTGGGGGTTAAAAGGGAGAGCATGCTACCACATGGGAGGCTAGCAAACTACAGACAGCATCTGTGTGATCTTCTGGAAGTACTGTACCGCCGACAAGAGAGAGAGACTGAATTGGATTGATTACCTGTTGTGACCTGGACCATCTGATTAACCCCACCATGTACCGACCGATTAGGATGAGAACCCTTCTGGCGACGACCCCTGGACACTGGACAAATGGACTGATTAAGGATTGTACTTTAACTGAGGTAGTTTACCTTTTCCCCACCCTGGATGTAAATACCCCTTAAATAAATCACCACTGACTTTGAACTGCTCTCTGTGTCATTCCAGCCTCATCCAGCCTACTGGTTATGGTGGCAGTAACCAGGTCTTAAGGTGAGAAGGATGCATCAGAGCAAGTTGCGGGTTTGGATGGGCTCCCATTTGCAGATGAGAAGGAGCATTTTGTTAAAGAAGCCAGAAAGTCACATGTAAGGAAGAGCAAAAGGTGTCCAACTGGTAGTTCCCCATAGTTTGAGAGCCACAGTCTTTGATTGAAGCCAAGGGCACAAACTTTGCTTCAAAGCTGCTAAAAGGAGTATACAGCATGTTGGTGGGGTTAAAGTTAAGCCCATGCCATCCTCAGACAGACAGCCTCATTGAACTCTTTAACAAAACCCTCAAGTTAATTTTGAGGAAGTTTGTGGCAGAGTCAGGGTCAGAGGATTTTCCCCATTCCAGCTTCTCTATGGTTACCCAGTGCGTGGTCCAATGGATGTTTTGAAGGAGTCATGGGAATGCCAGAGCTCTTGTGAACATTGCAACATTCTTTCATATGTCCTGAAAATGAGAGACAAGCTGGATGAATTTCAGTAGATGGCAAACAATCACTTCACCAATCACAGGAGTGCAAAAAAAAGTTATGTTGTTAGTGCTAACTCCAGGTAGGGGACTTTTAGCAAAGTGGCAAGGACCTTTTGAGGTTGCAAAGAAAATGGGACCAGTGACATAGAACTTTACTTGCCAGAAAATCGATAGAAGCACAAAGTGTTTCATTTTGCTGAAGCAGTGGTGGGAAAGACCTGAGGCATCACAGTTGTGGGCAGAAACTGTTGTTGATGAGAAGGGCTGCAGTATTTCATTCTTCAGTTGGAATCAAGAGTAATCAACGTCAAGAATAGCTACAAGCACACCTGCCAGGTGAGCTTTTCACTATTCAGCCTGGTTGCACTGACCTTATTTACCATGACATCAAGCTCTAGTCTCCAATACAGTAACCTATCAGGGAAACAAATTGTCGAGGTCCAGCAAAAATGGCACTAAAGCAAGAGGTACAAGATAAGCTGTCCATGGGGATTATCAAACCTTCACCAAGTGAGTGGTGCAGTCCACTCTGGTTCTGGTACTCAAAAAGAATGATACAAAATCTGATTTTGTATTAACTTTTCCAAACTGAATGCAGTGTGCTGTTTTTGACTCTTACCTACTGCCTTGTGTGGAGGAGTCAATGGAGCTTGGCCAAAGCAACATTTCTTACCACCCAAGATTTTGCAAGGGTTATTGCCAGGTTCCCTTGACTGAGGCTTCCAAGGATATGACTGCTTTTAGGGTCCCAAGTGGACGTCATTGGTTTAGGACAATGCCTTTGGATTACATGGAGCTCCGGCAAGCTTTCAAAGGTTGATGATGAGGTCCTGAGAGAGGCTGAGGACCTCGTAGCAGCTTACATCGACGACATCATCTTAAATCCTTGGAGGACCATGTGAAGCAACCAACCTGGCTGATGTTCTGCACAGCATCCAGGGACCAGGGTTATCATAAACGCAAAGGGTCACGTTGCCAAGGCACACACTTCCTCAAATGTACCTTATTGTTTCTATACCAAATGCAGTTTGTTGAATTTGTTTCATCTTTACATACCATCTGCAGAATTACGATTTACTTCGGTCAAATTACTTACTTCACAAAAATCATAGGTAAACAATTCACAATTACTTGCCAACATAAAATGGTTCTATGGTTCACAAATGCACACAATTGTTCAGCATATTAAGGAGAGAGATGTCACTTGGCGAAACCCTGCACAGTGCAATCATCGGAAGGGTTGGTCTACATGAGTTGGTTTCTTGCAGTGAATTATGTCATATTGTTTCTTTATTGCTATGGGTAGTGGGATTGGGAATTGTGTTTATACATATATAATTGCAGTGGCCTGACATTAATAATTAATTTATCTAACCTGTGCATAGGTGGAGATGTTTGACTCACCTGTGGAAGACCAATAGTTTAGACCATTAGTGGAGGTGCAGATTGACGACACTATAAATTAATTGTTGTAGAGCATTTTGGGGGGATTTGGTTTGGTGGAAGGATATGCACCACAGGAACAGCATATGGAAGATAAGTTATGTTGTGAACACTGTTAGTTAAAACCTGAGTTTTAAGTTGAGTCGTCTGAATTTTTTGTTACGCATATATTTTATGTTATATTATAATACTTTTGTTTAATAATTTTTAAAGAAGAAATCCTCATATGGAGCTCAGGTTTATCTTGAATGCTTAATATTCCAACCACTTTAAAAAAAATCTAACAATGGTTACAAAAGTATCAATCTACTTTCTTTTTCAGAATTGCACACGATCTGGCTGCCAAATGGCAATGTAAAAGACAAACTAATCCTGCGAAAACCAACAGAAAAGGTCAGTGGGAAGATAACACTGGTTGCATAACAAGCCCATGGATTTATAAAATGTAAATATCCTGTAAAGTAGCTTCTAAACTATGACTTGCCTATCTAGTACTCTGGTGTATAATGTTTACAAAAACATAAACTTGGCATGTAATATTTTTGTACATGTTATTTCATTTTTTGTCTTGTGGGGCAGGTGTTACACTCAGGTTCTGTGTTCGAACCCCGACATCTACCTGTATTCTTCCCTGAGCAAAATGCCTAACCCGAAACCTACTATTTAATGACACCCTTAACGTAAAAAAGTAATTTTAAGTCGCTTTAGATAAAAATACTGCTAAATGAATAAGTAAGCAGTTATGTCATTGTTATATAATATCGCAACATGTGTGTGTGTGTGTGTGTGATTTTATTGTCTATCACGTCAGACATCTCTCTTGTCCTTAAGTCCAGAAAGCTCCAAAATTCCCTGCCTTCACACAGCTGACTCCTTCGAGACGGCTTCTCTTTCACTGTTCATTCTTAGTTTTTCATCGATTGCGTCATAGCCTCCTAAACGTAAACAGTTTAATAGCTTTCTCACAGAGAATAATTGTGCATGATCAGTGAGGGCTAAGAAGTCTTAAGCCCCTAATCTTAAGCCAGTGAAGGCCAGAATGCTACTAAGAGAACATTTATTGAAATGTTTTCTGAACAATGGAAGATCACCGCTGCTGTCGGGTTCTCACCTCTTCTTCTCGCAGGCGGTCTATGAGCTCCATCACCTGGACAAAGTGGTGGCAGCGGGTGGAGTGGTCCACCGAGTGGGTGGGCAGGGCATGGTTCTGCCAGTACCTCCACTCCCATAAGGACATCTCTCTGGTCCCAGGGCCACTCAGGGAGTCTGTCGCCTTGGGGGTCTTAACAAGAGGGTGAGGAAGGAGGCAATTTTAAAAACACTACAGTACACCATTGCACTATTCTTTAGGATTAAATATTCAGACAGGGGAAAGAAAGAAAGAGACTAAAGAAAGAAAAATAAAGAAACTAAAGTAAGGAATAGACTAAAGAATGAAAAAACCTCACAAAAAAAAAGAAAGAAAGCTCACAGTGGGTGTGTGATTGCACGGCAGGGACAGGAAGTGCGATGGCCTCAGGGTTGGCTGAGCTTCGTCCTCCCTCAGCCTCATGGTCGAGGCCCACAGAGAATACTCTGCAGGGCTCAGGAATCCATCCGACTTCACACTGCCCTGACACACCGCTACAACGCACACCCATCATATATCAAAACACACATCAAAGAACATCAAGAAAAAAGGACACACACACATTTCCAAGAAACATCCAAGTGAAGTGGACAATTTCTTTCTGTTTTCTGCCGCGTTGTGCGTCAATTGTGCATTCTCAAATGTGCACAGGAAAAAAAATGACAGGTGTCTATGACAGGTGTGTCCCTTAAAAGGCAAGTGAAGTGGATGGGTGAGGGGTTCATCACACTGACCACGGTTCTGAGGGTTGATCAGGGAGGTCTGGAACTTGGAGCTGGACCTCCGACCTCCCGAGTTCCACCTGCCGCCACCGCCACTGCGGTCACCGTGGTCGAACTGACCGCTGGTGATGTGCATCTTGTGCAGCGTCGGGGTCACCCCCTCGGGCAGCATGCGAGGGTTGTTGGGGTACATGCGGAAGGCGTTCTGGTTGCCAATGATTGACTTGTACACGCTTCGCTTGTTGGTTTGACTCTGGTTGTAGGTCTGTTGAGGAACATATTTTATACTTTATATATTTTCTATATTTTTATTTTACGATTATGATTGTGATTATTATGACTACTATTATTTTGGGAGGGATAAACGCTTCATCCTCATCACCATCTCACAATGAAGGCACTCACCCTCTCCTCGCGGCCCTCGGCCAGGATGACCACGATGCGTCCCTGCCGCTTGCGCCCGGTGCGCCCCATGCGCTGCACCAGGCGGATGGGGCTCTTCTGGGCATCAAAGCACACAATGAGGTCCACCTCACCGATGTCCAGCCCCTCCTCCCCCACGCACGTCGACACCAGCGTGTTGAAGCCCCCCTGGCGGAAACACCGCACCACCTACGAGAGAAGGAGATAGCTGAATGGAAGGTGTGAGGGATATCTATTGCCGTGCTAGTATCGTCAATTGATTTGAAACGGCAGCAATTAAAAAATAGAAAAAATACTAATAATATTAAATTAAAGCTGCAAGCAGCATGCGTGTACATACTTTCATGACCGTATGTCAAAAGGGTAAGGAGTTATGCTTCTTCAAAGTTTTCAATCGATCGCCGTAGCGCCCCCCTATGGTTCTATTTGGATGAACTTTAGCCTAGTTAATCTTGACCTACGTTTCTTTAAGTACAACTACTTTGGTGATGATTGCCCTAAGGTAACCTCACTTTTAGGCACCTGATGATGATTTGGGCTAATTTGGCCATCCGGCGGCCATGTTGTTGCAGGTGATGCGTTCCTTAGAAACATTTGTTCATTGTTCATCAGAAGAGACAAATGTCATGACTGTAGGCTTAAGGGGTCAGAAAATATCACCGTCCAAAGTTTGCATTTTCTGTTGCTTGCTATAGCGCCCCCTATAGCCCAATCTGGATAAACTTCAGAGCAATTAATCTTTACCCATGTGCCTTTAACTACAACACGTTTGATAATGATTGGCTTAAGTTAACCCCGCCTTTAAGCGTTCAATTTGATTGGATCATTTTGAGCCTCTGGCGGCCATGTTGTTTTGTCAATCAACTTCATCTTAATTGAGCAGTTAGAACTTTCAACCCCAACAGTCGCAAAGTTGGTCACGCTCAAATCAAACAATCCGTCTAGGAACTGTGGTCATTTTAGTCATAGGCCACACCCATTTGAATGCCACACCCTAATTGAAAATGTGTGGATGACATCAGTCCTGTGGGCCCACCACTCGCATCCTGTGGGCCCACCACTCGCAGGAAGAATCGCTGGGGTCTGGTGCGCTGTCACATGGGTGGCAGTGAAGGTCAGGGGCCTCGACGGACCAGACCCGGGCGGCAGAAGCTGGCTTTGGGGAAGTGGAACGTCACCTTGCTGTGGGGGAAGGAACCAGAGCTTGTGAGGGAGGTGGAGCGATACCAGTTAGATCTGGTGGGGCTTACCTCTACGCACAGTATCAGCTCTGGGACCGTACTCCTTGATAGGGGTTGGACTCTATTTTTCTCCGGAGTTGCTCAGGGCGTGAGGCGCCGGGCTGGTGTGGGGATACTAACAAACCCCCAGCTGAGCGCCGCAGTGTTAGAGTTTACCCCAGTGGACGAGAGGGTCGCCTCCCTACGCCTAAGGGTGGTGGAGGGGCAAACTGACTGTTTGTGCATATGCACCAAACAGCAGCTCAGAGTACTCTGCCTTCTTGGAGACCCTGAATGGAGTCCTTTATGGGG
>JAOPJO010000124.1:13792948-13808912 GCA_027123675.1 Molva macrophthalma | reverse complement strand
GAGAGAGAGAGAGAGAGAGAGAGAGAGAGAGAGTTAGAGAGAGAGAGAGAGAGAGAGAGAGAGAGAGAGAGAGAGAGGTAGAGAGTGAACAAGAGGAGAGACTTAATTAAGAGTTAATTGGAGCAATAAAATGAAGAGGAGAGAGAGAGAGAGAGAGTGAGAGAGAGGGGGAGAGAGAGAGAGAGAGAGGGGGAGAGAGAGAGAGAGAGAGAGAGAGGGAGAAATATTTAATTAAGAGTTAATTGGAGCAATAAAATGAAGAGGAGAGAGAGAGAAAGAGAGAGAGAGAGAGAGAGGGAGAGAGAGAGAGAGAGAGGGAGAGGGGGAGGGGGAGGGGAGATTGTTCCAGATAAGATAACACCTTAATATCCGTCTATCCGAAGACTTCTTTGTTTGACCAACTTTGCGATGGTATTGTTAATTAGATGCGTATCTTTAGCCCTTTGATAAATTAGGTATGCCATTAATTAATCTTTCAATCTAATTAACTGACAGACTATTAATGGTTCGGCTGCGCTGCATCAGCCACTTGTCAAAGCAGCACCGCCACAAGACAGGGCATCATGTGTGTGTGTGTGTGTGTGTGTGTGTGTCTGTGTGTGTGTGTGTGTATGAGTGTGTATGTGTATGAGTGTGTGTGTGTGTGTGTATGTGTATGTGTGTGTGTGTGTGTATGTGTGTGTGTGTGTGTGTGTGTGTATGTGTGTGTGTGTGCATGTTGGAGAGAGCTCAAGAGGGGTATTTATTTTTGCATGACCGCTTTAACACAGACTGTATAGAGGATTCATATAATAATATAATTGCTCTGTGCTAAATGAAGAAAGCAACATGGTGGCCAGCCCTGAATGCAGTTACTATTTCAGGACATTCTTTTGAACACAACAATTACAAGAACGAAATAGATACATTGAATAGAAGAAAATGAAAAGGTCTGATCATAAACCGAAAAACACTGCTACCTTTCCTGAAACAGTGATAGTAACACACACACACACCCACACCCACAGTATTTTATTGAATTTCATTCAATTTGAATAGGGCAGGAACTGAGTGTTAATTAAGCAACGAACAAACTCCGATGTTCATGTGCATAAATCTTGTTAAAAAAAACACATTATGTCGAAATGAACGACTTTGCGTTCAAATTATGAGATTTGATGGCTGGACTATGTTATTTATTAGGCTGACAAAGAGGGCGGGGTCAGCTGCAGACAGGAGAGTCACGTGGTTCTTCCTCGTCTCCTATAAACATCCAACCCTTTCTGGCTAAGGAAAGTGTCACATACTGCTCCCAATGTGATTAGTTTGTTATTATTCTCTGCTTTGATTCTCGCAAAAATATATAGGGGAAGATAGAGCTAATTTATATTCAAAATAATTATGGCTAAATGCGCGAGGATAATCCGCGTACTGCCTTGTTTTGTCGGTCATGACGTTGACGTATTCCGACGCTAAAAGGTTTACAAATATACGTTTTATTAATTACAAAATTGTAATAGTGCAGAGGCAATTACAATTTCGTTGGAAATAAAACGTTCATCTTGCAGCATTTTTTTCCTAGTCGAGGACTCCTCTGGAAACAATAATGGACCGAGGTGGCTGCCAGTTAAGTGGCGGTGGCGGTGGGCCGGAGTCCGAATCTGGGAATGGGATGATCACGTTGGAAGACCTAGAGTCATTTTCGGAAGACCCGCTGTCAGGTTCGGGCAATGGCAGTCTGGAAGAAGAGACGGAGACCATGGAGGCGGAAGAAGATCGACTGCTGCACTATTGGCAGGACGTCGCAAGGGGTCACCAAGTGGAGGTCCCTCAAGGTATAACCACTGATTGAAAAAGACCTGACAAGACCTTTTGGTTAAGCCGAATAGTTGTCTACACATTATGTTGCATGCACTGTATTCACACACGCTGTATTTGACGCTTCGCCGTGGTCTGTACTGTACGCACAGTAAAAATACATGACACATGGCATCTCTTAGTCTATTTATTTCCTATTGCTGTAGTGTACATGGTGACCTACTTTTGGAGTTTGAACTACACCCTATATCCACAGCTTTATTCTAAACAAAACGTGGGGTTATAGATCAACCCGCGTTTAAAATACCGTATGCAAACACGCGGCATTAGCAGCAGTCGATAGTGTGTGTTTCAGTTATCACATGAAAGAAACGACACATTTAACCATCAGTCTCCAGACGTGATACTGATTGAAATGTTTATGCATGCGAATAACATTTCATAAAATGTAAATCTGGTGCAGTTTGAATAACTAGTTTTCAGACGAAGGTGCAGATTTATATTTAATGACATCTAAATCTGAGTTTGAGCCTTGCAGAAAGCCAGAATGGACTCTGGATGTGTAGGCTACACTGCAACTGTAGGTTAATGACTCATTGGGACACAGGCAAGGACAGACAATGTATTTGCCCGCAGCGTCTCCTCAACAGTGCATTACGAATGATTTACATTATTTTTCGATATTCAGTTAACAGGTTTATATCCTATGTTGCTCATAGTACTGTAACTGTAGAATCACATGCAAAGGCTTTCTGTCTGAACAGGATTAGCTAGCCTGTCCGTACCCAGGTTCTGACCCCAATTCCTGTCGTAAGCGCTGCAGCTCAAGTTCAACTGACAATGGTAGAACTAAACTTGAATATTGTAATTGGAGTGGAATAAAAGCTGCACATTAGTTACTTAATGTTGTTGATGTTTGTTTTCAGTAGGGGGGAGAGAGCACTGTCAGCTGATATGGATGTGTACATAGGGTTAGTCAATCAGTACAAAATGCCTGATAGGCTAAGGCTACAGTGGGTAGTGGAGAGGCCATGCTGTACAGCTGCTTGTCTGTCTCCCCCCGCCCCCCTCATATTGAAATTCTAATTAGCTAAACAAAGAAACAAGCACTAAAGCATTACCTTGATCCATTCATCTTGTACTTTCCCATTTGACACAGTTTTGAGCACACATTGTTAATTAGACTGAGGGATTAGTTGCTGTAAACAAGACTCCTATTACCAAATTGTATTACCGTCTTCCTTAAAAGCTCAGGAGTAGTGAGTGATGCTGTTCAGTTTTGGTACAACTTACAGCAACCAAATGGAACACATACAGTGTCCTCACCCAAACGCCACAACTGTAACTCGCCCTGACATATTGACAAGGGGTGGGGGGAAAAAAGCTGGATTCCTCGCCTCTGCAATACTTGTAATGTCAGGTTGACACAAAGATTGATTTTTTTTTCTTTTTTTAAGAAAAAAAAGGATTGAAGCCAAAAACGTCAATGTTATCTTAGTGGAAACATGTTAATGGTAAGGTCCAACAGAAGTTCAGTTCAGCCACATTAATATAAAAAAGTCTAACTCTTACCTGAATGTTATACATTAAAATAAACCTCCAAATAAAATTGCATGAAAAAATCGGAATATCGTATCACAATTTATACATAATTGCAATATTTACAGTATCGCCATAGATATCGTATCGCCCCTAAAATGGCCCTTGTAATATCGTAGTGAGGTCCCTGACGATTCTCATCCCTAATAATGACACCCTATCCAATTGTGGGCTAGACTACTTGAGAAAAAGGTTGTAGCCTGGTGAAGTTGATCTCATTCATATCAGATCGAAGGATTAGTTTCAGCACAGACAACAGTTATTTCTCCCAAAGTAGCTGGAGTAAAATGAGAGGATACATTTTCTGTTCCTCCGTTAATCTCCCACCATTATTCAGCAAGAATAAAACAACATGTCAGTAGCTAATCCATGTTAATACCATTCTACAGTCTACACTTGGCCATGGGCAACTTTAAGCCTCTTGTTTTTTCTTCAGTGTCTATAAACTCTCACACTCCTGGCACAGCGCCCTGCATGTCTGCCAGGAAAGCTGATAACCAGTCCTTCTCACAAAATGCCTGATATTAAACAACATTGTACAAATTCCAAGTAGTGTTGAGCCATTATTAAGTTAATTCATTGTGGATGTTAACATCTAGTTATGGGGCAGAAATATGTGGGGTCACAACGGGTTTTAAGCAAGAATCATGCATCTCACAAGTTCCAGAGCCCAGAATGTGACATCTGCATATATTTGACTGTTGACAGTTTGATACCAGACCAGACCAGAGGGTGGAGGAGAACAAATGCTAATTTGTCGCCGTGTATGTGAAAGCAGCCTTTGACCAGAAACAAAAACTATTATCTATATATGTCAACAATATTAACATGATGTACATTTACTTATTGGGCCAATACTGTAATAAATGAATTACATATTTGTTTACAGACATGGCAGAACCAATCCAACAGCTAACGAGCAACAACGAGGGACGCAGTAACCGAGAGTGCGTCCCATTCAACCTTCTCACACACAAGGAGAAGGTACATCTATTTTACAGAGCCCAGTACCACAGAGCAACAGAGCAATATGTATTCTTAAATAAAAAATGTGCCATTTATTGATTTTGTATGTGCCTGTATTTTCTGTTCACTGTGCAGAGTTAAATAACATTAACTTATGCAGTGGAATGTGCACAATAGCAAAACACATAAATATGATGGCACATTAGGGCCATTATCATACATTAGGGCACTTCCTCCTGGGGAAAGCCCGGATCTACCATATGGGCAATCTGCAAGCTACCAAACTACGAACCAACCTATCTTATACAGCAACTCAACTACAATGCATAACTGCGCAACGGCGAAGGCTATTTAATAATATGATATATCTTGATATATAAGCCAAAATACAGAACATAATACAAAATGTGTATTTGTAAAATGTCGGTAAGATAACTATGAAACGTTTTTCCTGATTCAACTTAAAGCAATCCATCCTGGCCAATAGTCGACTAGTCATACACCTTTTTAATTTTTTTCATATTGAAGAAATATGTGGTATTAAATCTGAACCAGAGATTCTTTTTTGATTTCTACATTGAATTCTAGTTATTATTAGGGATGCAATAAAGACCAAAAAACGGTATTGTATACAAGGTCCAAATCTCAACGTATTGGCCTACTTGTTCTTTATGCGCTTTTTTAAATTGGTGCACAAAGAAATTCTGCGATAGGTTCCAAAAATAATCTCATATTGAAAGTAAAATATGTATTATGCAGTATATGTGCGTTACACCGACGCTTTTTACCAATACTACAGTTCTAAACAGCGATTACAATATTATATCGATGCTGTTTGGGGCAGGGTAGTTAGTATTTTGCCTATTGTATAGAAATAATGACCAAACGATGGCTCCTGCCCAATGGCTTTGCTTGAAAGCTCAGAGTCCTTATTTTGACACCCCCTCCACCTGGGATACTCCCTCATCTTAAAGAAGCAAGCCGTCCTTTTCACACAGAGAACATGGCCTCTGACTTAGTTGGTTGTCACCGTGTGACCAGCCACCCACCTTCTCCAAGAAGGCTGAATACGTGCACAAACTGCTGGGTGCATATGCCTGACTTGTTTCTCAACCTTGCAATTCATTTAGGTGATCCCAGTTATTTCTAGTTGGTAGCTCTCACCTTTGCACTAGTTCCGGCTCCTTCCTTACCTCAGTGAGGTTGTGTTCCACGTACAGAGACCCAGTTACTCCTTGGGGCACATTTAAATATAAAGGTTTATTTGGTTTAGCCCATGAGTAACATGGTTTGTTGAATGCCGGCCACAGTGGTTCCTCAAGAGTTTGTTTTGTAAGAGACCGGATTAATAACGGACCAATTTAGCATTTACAAAGAAACGACAGCCTTTCAAATTATTATAATTTATTTTTTTAAAGTTGCTTATGCTTGACAAGTCGCATGTTATCAATAAATCACATCCTATAACTGATTTATTCTACAAATAAAAACTGCTGGCCAGCCGGTACCTCTCTTTGTTTCCAATAATCTTTCTATCAACACTCCAAAAACCCCTCCCACCCACACCACCCACACAGCAGAGCTACGCAAGTTTGCGTCACACAGTTGCACAGCAGGTAGAGTGGACAGTAGGGATGCACTTACCGATTTCCCTATTAACCGTGCTTTAAAACCTTGCGGTTTTAAAGTTTAACATTGTTTGCATCCTTTTAAATGTGGACCGTAAAATGGATAAAGTGGGCACATCACCTCTTTGAACCTCTTTGTTCTCCGATCGATTTAATCCACAGTGCAACGAGTTGCTTTACGAGAAGCGCAGCTATGAGAAGGCACACTGGGCATGCATCACTGTGCGCGAGGAAACCTACGAACAGAGCATCTGCTATGGCTTCATGAGGCTGATGAGGTACATCTGCAAGCAGAACTCCACTGGTGAGTCCACTGCAAACTAGCCCAAATAATTGCCGCCTGATGAATTTCTGGTCTCAGAGGGAGAGGGTGGGAATATTTGCATTTGGATATTTATCAGACACTGGTTTCCAGAGCAACCTTACAAGTGAGGCTGAGAACAATTAAAACCTACAATAGAAATGAGAAAAAAAACAATTTTAAGTTACCCAAAATAAATTACGCAATAGTAGCTAAAGGAATCTCAAAGACAAGCTTTTCTGCTGTTTCATGTATGTATTGTTAAAGATTGTATACAATTCTGCTAAAAACGCCCATAAATTAATAGCTTATTTTTTTCTTCTTTCAAACTCTCAGGTGATTACCTGGGAATGAGCCTGCCCATCGTGACAATCATCCACACTGACGAGAACCAGTCTGTGATTTCCCGCGATGTCACCATTGCCTACTACCTTCCTGCCAACCACCAGGCCCAGCCTCCGCAGCCCACAGACAATGACATATTAATAGAGATCTGGCCCGCCGCTGTGGTGTACACAAGGTGTGTAGAGAACAATAATAAAATACTATCACAATATTGTTTCCAAGAAAGCTCCTGACAGAAAGGGGAGCATTTATGTCCACCTGTTGTCCCCCATGTTCACATGGGTTTTTATGGCATATAAAAACCTGTTGCCTGTTGGACCCTACACCTAGAACCCTAGACCCTAAACAGAGACGGATTAAAAGCAGACATTTGAATATGGATGAATTTGAATTTCACTCTTTCGTCCCACCGTCACCTTTCAGGCGTTTCACTGGACCCACCAACGAAGTGACCATCATCAATCAGATCCACGCTATGGCCGAGGTTCTGGATTCCCCAGGTGAGTGTGTCAACGATTCCTTCATCGTGGCGGGCTACACCAACCCTGCTCACGTCAACCGCCAGAACGAGATCTGGTTCATGGAGCGGCGCTGAGGCGAAGAGAAGGAGAAACCAGAGAGGAGAACAACCTCCACCCCCAGATATCGTCTGTCACAAACCCGTCGACTGCATTTAACCGTGCCCTGCCCTGACCAAACTCCATGTAGCTGTGTGGCTAGGAAGGACAAACTCTGCTATTTGTCAACACACTCCAAAACAGTTGGGGATTTACATCTGTGATAAGAGTCTGCCCTTACGGTACAGCGTTCCCATACTTCTTTGTGTAATCCTTACTTGTAAAACCACTTCAAGACTCCTAACTTGACTATAACTGGGCCAGTTTACACCTGTAGATGCAGGTTTCAGCCCTGCATGTCACTATGTCTTGGCTCTCGGTTGGCCTTATTCCCTTACTTTTCTCTCTGCAACATGAGGTACAATATTTGATTGTAATTGAGGAGTAAGCGCATAAACAAGAGATTAACAATTTTGTTTAAGCCTCCTATTGGAAGAGGTAGTTTTACCTGTACCGTTGTCCTTCTGATGTACTTCAAACTCAAATCACACACGGTTTACACTCCGAAACACACAGAAAACACTTAATTGTTGTATTCTACAATCTACAATAGTGGTGTTGTATTCTACAATCTACAATAGTGGTGTTTTATCTGTTCTATGTGGGCAAGGAAAACCGGTCTTTCCCTGGCAAACATGGATCTGTAGCATATCTGCTAATAAAGCAAAAAAGATTGAAGTGGGTGACTAAAAACACAATACGAACATTACTACAAAGCAAAAGCTGTTAAATTCAGTCCAGTACGACAATCAAAACATGCTGTATTTAATGAGTTTGGTTTCTTTTCAAAAGTCAATGCATTCCTTTATTTGCACATACCCTTTACCTCTTTCTATTCACAACTTGTGTCAACGTTTGTTACCTATGTATGCACTACTGTGTACCTACTTAAATAAAACTGCCACTAAAGTAGAAACAACTTTTAAAATTAAGCAAACAAAATTGCTGATAAGATTTCTTTCAGTCCAAGAAATGGGCATAACTCAACAAGTGGCAGTTATGAAAATATGTATTATTTTGATCTACCCAAAAAGATTGTATAATATAACAAACCAATGCAAACAATAACAAAGTATCAAACTATATTTTGTCAATTATATTTTACAAAAACTATATGGAGGATATGACAGACTGATGGACTACTGTTTGAATTTGCAGTCATGGTTAACAAAGCCATATAAGAATGTCAGTAAAATCAATGCAACCATCCATCGGATGAACTCTGCCAAATCTCCACTGTGTGAAGACTTGTTCATTAAAATAATGTAACATAAAATGTAACAACAACCAGCAATTCCAAGCCATATATCCCTTTCTTCTGTAGATATGCAAACAATATTGTTTAAAAGAAAATGTGTCTATCAGCTCATCAGACAGATCTTAATGCAAGGTAGAAGAGACAGGAACATGTATGATGTATATTTCACCAGTGCAGGTTCGATGCAAAAGATATAATCTGATATTCCTCTACTGCTAGTACTAGTGCATTTTATATGTACGCTGTTCGAATCCTAAGACAACTCTTTTTAATGGGCATATTCTAGATATGTTGTATAGACAAGTGAATGAATTTGGTTTAAACTTCAAACCGGATGGTTTGTTTTTCCTTTTAGTTTCTATAAGCTTATTTGTATGTGATTGGCAATAGTGGGATATTCAGTCAATTCCGCAGCAAGAAAACAATGTGGCTTTCTTTGTTGTGTTCCAATGAAAGAAAATGCTTGTTTTGTTTGGGCAAATTAAGTGATATTGTATTGTATTTGCTTCGTCATTGTGTTATGAAGGCTTTAGTGTGCATCACCACTATTTAAAAAAGATAAAAAATAAAATAAAATGGCACCACTATCTGGCACAACTAGTTTGTGCATGCTTTGCCTGGTTTACTGGAGCATACCCTTCATGCTCATCTAAAGGTTCTGCTCTAGCCAAATGCTTCAGATGATATAGACCCGGCTAAATCTGAATAATCTAGCAACATTTTTGGAAATTCCCCATGCACACTCGAAAATATTTGTCTGATTTCAGAGTGCCCAGTGCACAGCACCCTGAGGGAGACAATCTGGGAAGTAGGGTTTTGACCTTCACTAGGATTAGGATCAAAAACTAAATACCGAACAGCCGTCTCTCCACTACTTTGTTCTTTGGAAACATGATATAGCATTGTCTCTTCCCGAAGTGACAGGAGTAGGACTCAGTTACTATGGTATCAGTAACAGGATAGAAAGACACAATGTATAGTGTGTATCCTCTACACTGTACAATATGGTTACTGTCCCAGAGGCAGAGTCCAAAATGTACTTTATGAATTGTGTCCTTTTACCTGCTGGAGTTAAAAAATGTACTGGCCAAGCGATTGTTTTAAAATGAAACTCTTCACCTGTCAAATGTATCCACCATTGGCTGCTGACAGGTGTTACTTTTGGACCCTGCCCAGAGAAACATTACACAATAAGATAATACCACCTTTCCAAACTCTATCTGAACAGAATAAATAGTTAAAGGAGGGCCAAATGTTTAAAAACTAATGTGTATAAATTAAAATAAGAATGAAATAAAATGAAAATAAAAAAATAAAAAAATCAAAGAAGTAACAAATAGTTATTGGTATGGAATATCATCAACAGTACATCTCCATACATACATATACAATACATAATACTGCAACTTGGCATGTGGACTGAATGTCAGATATGTCACAGAGATGTTTAAATTACACCCTAAACCCACGGCGTCTCTCTGGGACAAATCAAAACCTATTCCGCTGTGATGCCAGCAAACTAGGATAACAAGTGATGTATCTATTACGAGTGTCAAGGCCATTATAATTAACATAATCTTCTGACAACATAGTAGTATTCCCCAATATGCATGTTTACTTGCCTTTCGGTTTTTGTAGTTAGGTCAAAATAACTGCAATGTTTCATATGACATAGTAATAAACCGAGAAGATGAACAGACAAACAGAGAAATAAACCAACACAGAAGATGTTAACTATTAGAACAAACTATGTCCCACAACTACAGTCATTGCAATCCTACCACCCAGATAAAACTGATTAGTGTGAGTTTGAACTGGTCACCAACAGTTAGGTACAAATACAGGACACCGGTTCCATTAATGTACCAACTCGCATGACAGAGTTGGTTTCTCTAATGATGACTCGGACCAATTGAGTTGAGTTGACGACCATTGAAACTGACAACCAAATGGCACCCAGCATGTTAGGAGCACTTCGGGACATGATCATTTTTATGCATTATTACATGGCCAAATAAACTTGTTCAACACAGAGTTGTTCTGCAGTTACATTCATTGGCCACAAGGGAGATTCAAAGCACCAACAGAAAGGTCTGTGTTACACTAAGAATGAAAAAGAAGCCCTACCTGCAGGTACCTTGCCTGCTGAGCTGCGAGGGTCTCCCCCAGGGGAACCACCACCTTCTCCAGGCTGCGCTGATGAGAGTGAGCCTGGATGTCGGGACTCTCCTCCGAGCGCAGCTCAATGTGGGAGACCAGCAGGTTGGAGATCACCTGCTGCACAGACTGCAGGGCGGAGGAGTGGAGGAACATGTGTAGAATAGATGTACATTATTAAGAGGAGGAGGAGAAACATGTAGAATAGATGTACATTATTAAGAGGAGGAGGAACGTGTGTAGAATAGATACACAATATTAAAAGGAGGAGGAACATGTGTAGAATAGATGTACATTGTTAAGAGGAGGAGGAGGAGCATGTGTAGAATAGATGTACATTATTAGGAGGAGGAGGAGCATGTGTAGAATAGATGTACATTGTTAAGAGGAGGAGGAGGAGCATGTGTAGAATAGATGTACATTGTTAAGAGGAGGAGGAGGAGCATGTGTAGAATAGATGTACATTATTAAGAGGAGGAGGAGCATGTGTAGAATAGATGTACATTATTAAGAGGAGGAGCATGTGTAGAATAGATGTACATTATTAAGAGGAGGAGGAGCATGTGTAGAATAGATGTACATTATTAAGAGGAGGAACATGTGTAGAATAGATGTACATTATTAAGAGGAGGAGGTGGAGGAACATGGGTAGAATAGATGTACATCATTAAAAGGAGGAGGACTGACGGAAGACAGGGAAAGAAAGACAATCAGACAGACTTGGACAGAGTGACACCAACGGTCAAACAGACAGACACACACACACAGGCATGTGCTGGTCTACCTACCTTGGAGTCTCCCCCAGGTGTGGCACTCAGAGCAAGGATCCGAAACTGCTGCGTCTGAGAGCACAGCTGCCTGACAACCTGAGAATTGATGGGGAAACAAAAGGAGGGCCATGTGAAATCCAACCTCAGCTACCCAGTACACATTATTCTCCCAGTTGTCTTGACATAGCAATGACACACACCTGACAGTAAGCTTGGTTGCCCAGTGCCTTGTGCGCCTCGTCAATTACCACACACTTGACCTGCAGAGCGGGACAGGTGTCTCTTGACAGGTCATTGACCATCACCTGGGGCGTGAGGAAGAACACCCGCCGAGACTTCCACAGCTCCTGCCTTTGGCCCGCCGCAGTGCTCCCTGGGAAATGGAGTTTCATCATAAAAGGCACCTCCTTGTAAGTAGCAGAAATTGCACAACAATAGGGACACAGGTATCAAAAGATCATGGTGTGTGTGTGTGTGTGTCAACAATCCTCATACCTGTCAACTCAGCCATGTGTGTCTGTGGGATTCCCATCACTTTATAACAGGCCTCAATTTGTTGAGCTACAAGGGGCTTGGTTGGGGCCATGAACACAATCTTCCCTGACGGGTACCAGCGATAGAAATTGTACATGACAACAGCGGCTATGAATGTCTTTCCCAAACCAGTGGGAAGACATACTAGGGTGTTCTGGAACAAGGCAGCCTCCGATATCTTCAGCTGGTATTCTCTGATGGGGTAGTTGGTAGGATAGATCCAAACTGTAGCCGATGAGCTGTCAAAACCAGGAAAGTCTGGATGGTTCCGTCCACTTGAACAAAGTGGAGAGGGGGCAATGTCTTCAGTTGCACGTTTTTTGTCATCTTGGGCAGCAGCGGCATCCGTTTGCAATGTCTTCTCAGCTTCGTAGACAGCAACTAACAATAGGTCATCGTCGTCATCTTCATCAAGATCTTGAGCGCACTCCATCCTTGCTTCTGTGTGTACTGGCCCCGAACCCTGACCGATCTCACCCCAAAGCGAACTGCGAGAAGATAAAGCTTTTTCATTCACCCGTTGCTGTTGTGTATTTGATGTCTCCACAGTGGTGTATGTTGTGTTCGTTTGAGGCCGTTTAACAGTTTTCTTGGCATTATTTTTGGTTGGAATAGGCTTGTTCTGAGGAACAGATGCACCCCAAGTCTGGAACAAAGTTCTTTGATTCGTCCCACCACTCATTTTGGTTTGATACAGATTAAAACTGTATGAGATGTCATGTGTGAGAAGACCGCGGCAAATTACAAAACGAAACGTAGATGAGGATGTACTTCCGCCCACGTCACTGCAGCCTTTCTTCCAGAAATACTTTATTTTGGATGACATGGATAATCAATACTCTTTCTTCAATTTTTTTTATGTTAATATAGTCAATTTGACATTTTTATTTAACACAAGCTTAGTTTTTGTTTTGTAGACAGCCTGCTGTTTATTTGCTGTCCAGCTTAACACCGGAAGAGATCAATTTGACTCCCGTAATGCTAATGTATTACCATGGTAATGGAGAGGAAAGAGTTAGAGAAGATATTAACCCATTTTCAGGTAATTCCTTTCAAATATAAATTGTAGTAACAGTTATCGAAACAATTAACGAAATACCACAACTTGGTAATAACCAAGTTGTCCATATAACATTGGTATTGCATGGTATTTCGTTTTTTGTGCTCTCGCTTCGTATGATGTAGCTTCATAACTATTTCAATTTAGGTGATACGTTTAGCATAAAAAGCATTAGTTTGCATATTAAATAACCGATGTTTAACTGTTTGGCCAATTGTGAGCTTAACAAGCGATCGCGATATCTCGGTACTATATTACTGTGCTTTTCCACTGTCTTCCACAGGCGCTTGCCCGTGGTTACCTGTTGAGGAAAGAGGTCAGGCATGCACGCGCAGACTTTCAAGACATTGTTAGAGAAATCGACGGAAGCCTAAACCATTTACAATGGAGAGATGCAATCCTTTCCATCCCCCACTTCACAGACACTGTATGTTTTAGATCAGCTCCCTGTATTATTCCTACACATTTCAGCATGCTGAATATTTCAAATGTTCCCATTTTTACTCCACAGGATGGTCCCTTGCCAAGAAACACTTCTAGCAAGTCAGCACCTACACCTAAACTACACGGTTCTGAGACACAACTCCCTGAACATCTATTGGAGAAAACTGAAGGAGAACCACATCAACAACTATTTCCAGAGAAAATAGAGGCAGAGAGAGATGGTTTGCACTTCCAGAAACAGCCCCCTCCTCCCAGGGAGTGTTCGCAAGGTATCCCTGCTGGAAGTTGGGATCAGAGACAAGCTGACGTCAGTCACGCAAACCATGACGGTAGGGGAAGCTTAGGAGACTCCACCATCTCCACAGTGTGGAGCAGTGAAGAGCTGGACACAGGCTTCCCTCCATCTCAAAGAGGTGAGATGCTAACGTCCATTGGAGGGTCTGTCCTTGGCTATGAATGGTACCCTTAACTGTCGATCATTATTCATTGATGTGGGTGAGCAGGATAGTTTAGTAGTGGCTAGGGTGTGATTACCCTCCCAGCAGAACACAACTTGGGTTTGAACCCCAATGTCCTCTACCTACCTGTAGGCCATGTGTATTTGAATTCATTGCAAGTTTCTTCTATGGATAACCATCTCTTAAATTACTCATTGGTAAAAATGTAAGTAGTAGATGGTCAAAGTGGTTTGATTTAATTGTAGATGACTAAATTACATAGTATTACTAAGTATTGTAAGGCTGGCTGCTGACAACGCTACAAACATTACACGTCAAGTTTAAGACATCACGTAGGTTGGTGTAGGAGGTTAATGGACCAACTGTCTCTCTGACCACCAGTATAGCGACACACCACTTACTGATGTGTCATTGTTCTTCCAGGTCCCCAGCAGCACCGCTTGGCCCAAGATGTTCCGCTAACACAAGAAGCCCTGCGTCTCCATAGAAACACCTTGTCTATGGAGTTGCTGTGGCTCCAACAGGCCATCACCAGCAGGAAAAAGGTAAAATAAACGATAATGAGTCATGTTTCCTTTGTAGTGTGTGAGAAGTGGCAGCTTGGGGAAAATACACTGTAGATTGATATAATAGAAAATCTACCAGCAATATTAATAAAGATAATTATTTGATATTTTTTATACATTTTTATATAAAATTTACATTTCCTTTTACATCCTTATATCCACTGTATCGTAACGGGGCAACACATTTTTTTTAAATCCATGAAGTATTGATGTTACGCATAATACATTCATTCAGGCCTATTGTCACAAACCATATCGAGCCATGCACAACAGCCCTTCATTCCTATTGTTGTTGTGACACTGACTGTGGTTACATGGTCGGACCAGATCGACTTATCATGGATTAAGCCATATAACGATGTTGCCACTCGACGGGGGGGCTGTCACTTGTCTGAGTATACATACATCGGATCAGATTCGAATAATGGTCGGAGACCTGGCTGACTCCGCTACGCTAGGTGGCGCTGTAGCCCTTTCAACAAGTGGTACTAGAGTCACTTCCGGTTCACAGCTATGTAAAAGCAACAACAAACTATCTGGCGGCATACAAACAAAGATAGCGTACGAGGAGTTTGACGAAACAGTAGCGTACATTTTGTGCATTTTTCACTGCGGCAACAACACTACTATTTATTACGTCGTCTTCTTCCACTTCCGGGTGAAATCCCTGACCGAAATTCTCAAGCATGCGCAGGATGCAAACTCCCGGTAATGCGATACGATCGAGTACACATGCAGGTAGATAGCCAACTATGATCGACTTTGCTAATCCGGTCCTGAGACGATCCTTTTGGCGAAGCAGATCGAATAAACCTGTTTACATGAATCCAATCTTTATTTGATACGTTCATTACACGATTATGCTCCAGCATGTAAACACGGTGATTGTATTGTATTGTACTGTTGAATAAAGACTGCCCTTAAAAAAATGGACAAACACTCTCCCTAAACCACTTCCAAGCTGTATATCAGAGCATGGCAAGGACTGAGATAGCCTGTAAAGTAAAACCCTGTCCAACATGCGCAAGACAACAACCTTCCATCATGGTACCCCTCTATCAAGCAGAACCGTTGATCAAATAATTAATTACCGCCTCTTCTTGCCACACTGAGACCCATGTATATTAATTGTTCTTGCTGGTATCAGTTGTCAATGTGTCAGTGTATCAACTCACTGGCTCTACTCTAACTATCCATTTAATTACATAGGATATGAACTGGCAGCGAAGCACTTGGGTTTGTTTTAATGATTTGCACCCCCTCGCTCCCCACTACTTACCCACCACCTCTTCTTCTTCTCTCTGCAGTACTTGTCACTGAAACAGTGGCTGTCTGCTACCTGACACAAGATGGAAACCAAGTCACCGGAACTACACATAATCCTCTCCGAAGTGTGTGTGTGTGTGTGTGTGTGTGTGTGTGTGTGTGTGTGTGTGTGTGTGTGTGTGTGTGTGTGTGTGTGTG
>JAOPJO010000124.1:13752346-13762827 GCA_027123675.1 Molva macrophthalma | reverse complement strand
CAGTGGGGAGGAGGCCTCGGGGAAGACCCAGGACTAGGTGGAGAGATTATATCTCAACACTGGCCTGGGAACGCCTCAGGATCCCCCCGTCAGAGCTGGTCAATGTGGCCCGAGAAAGGGAAGTCTGGGGTCCCCTGCTAGAGCTGCTGCCCCCGCGACCCGAACCCGGATAAGTGGACGACGATGATGATGATGATGATGATAAAAGCCTGTCAGTGATATTCAGACCTACTATATAAAGCAATGCTAACAATAGGAAAATCTCAGTCGCATCTATTCAAATTTTTTAATGTATTTTTTACGTGAAATGCCAAATAAATTAAAATAAGTGACGTACAATAACCCCCCCCCAACTCCAGTCCATCCAACCAAAACACATTACTTGTGCTTTTTTGCCTTTACCAGTGCTTTTTTCCTCTTTTGAGCAGCTATGTGCCTCACTTTGGCTTTCCTGTCCTCCTACACTGCAGTATTCCTGCTTTGCTAGAGCGGCAAGAGCAATGCTTATGACAGCAAATTAAGTTAACTATGTAAACGCTATAATATCTCACTGTTAATCTAAAATGTCAATTAAATAATTAACACTCCCGACATCAATACTGAGTGAAGTTTAGAAATAAGAACACAGACTTGTTTTACCTTGTTCATAACAATTTGCAGTTACACTAACCAGCCCTACAGGCAACACGGCACGGGTCAGATACAAACTCTTGTATCTGCCGTGCAGGTCAATTAAGAAGTGCAATAGCTAACTAAAACCGTTTTTTTTGTGGTCATTTGTCTTATATGATCGTCAACATAGTTATCTACGCCTTTTTATCACTGTGACTGAAATAAGTCCCCAATTTAGAGAAAAAAGGGGTTAAATCCTATGTTTTTGTTATTCTCCCCAAAACACTATGTGAACGTCCCACTCTGCTGAACGCAGATAGTGTTTTTTTCGTGACCAAGGGAACCGGCAGCACGGTTTGTGTGGACGTGTGGAGCTCTGTCTGGGCAGCGGTTGGCAGCGATGTATTTAATGTCTGCGTCCGAGTGAGGGTTAGGCTTCCCGGACACCTATAGTATATCGCTACGGGGTGTAGTGCATTTCATATACAACTTCGCTCATTATAACGCTCATACACAACTGACGTTACTAAAAAAGTATCACTGCGTTTTCGTGGGTCGTAACCATAGCGATAACACGCCCCCCTCTCTCCTAAAACTCTCAACCCAAAACACTTTTTATCTCAGTGTTGGATGCCCTATTTTGAAAAGAGAATGGGTGCAAACCAAAGGTGACAGGTTTGCACCCCTGACAACAACAACCAGAACAAAAACCAGAACAACAACCACAACAACCACCACCACAACAACAACCAGAACAACAACCAGAACAACCACAACCAACACAACAGGTACCCACCGGGTCCCAGCTTGGCCACCGCACACAGCAGGTCGTAGTTGATGACAGGCGTGGCATCTTCGCTCTGGCTCCATCCCACGGGGGGGGAGGCCGGCGGAGAGATCAGGAACTGCTTAACGGGCTGGGGGGGTGCCAGGTATGCCTTGTCCACGTCCTCGCCTCCATTTTGGACCTGGATCACATAGAGTATGATTTCCCTGTTAAGTCATTTAGCTGTAGACGCTTGTATTCACAGCTAATAAGTGTTTTGTTTTGTTTTGATACAGGTCATTAAAGAGCAGGTAGGGGTTAGGGCATCTTGCTCAGGGATGACCAGAGGTAGGCTGTGGACAATTGGGGTTCAAACACATTGGGGGTTCAAACCCACCCTCTAACCTTGGAGTCAAATCCACTAGACTATTCTGGCCTGAGGGTATGGTTGGAGAAGGAGAGTCTGTTTGTGGTGGAATCTGTTTGGTCTATGGAGCAAGGCACACCATATATTTTTACTGAGTCATCGTAGGTTTCTATAGCTACCGTGAGCAGCTTCAGACATGACTTAAGGAGGAATACACTTCTTGCATCAGTGATGATGGGGAGGTACATTGTGGGTGTCTTATGAGCATGCCGTAAACGTGCTGTTGGGTTTCCACAGGGAATGAGACCTAGTTGCAAGCACGTGGAACAGGCGGATTTGTTACTTAGAAAGACTAACAATTGAGGAAAAGTAAATGAAATCCGTAAAAATATTTATCTTTCATCCTTGCCACCATTTACCAAATCTTGTTAAAACCCAAAAGGGGAAACTCAATACATGAAGATATATCCTGACTGATGTTGATGATCTTGTTTTGCCTTTATAGTTCATGTTGGATCTATTTTATCATTTACTACTATTTAGTTATTTACTTGAAGCTTTAGCCAAAGAAATTTACATGGAAAGCAGACACATGTCCTTAAGGAGCAGGTAGGGCTTGGGCATCTTGCCCATAGAAGCCTAAAGGTAATGTATTAGGGAGATCGAACCCAGGGCACATTGGATCTCAAACACCCTTGCCACGACCCTATCCTGCCTCACTATGTGGGCCGTGATGATTATCTCGATTGGCAATCAGTGTTCAAGTTTCAAGGAGTCGATGGAAATAACAATGCGTACTATGAACGACACAGACGGAGAAGTGGATCACAGTGGCTATGGCCCTCTGAGCCCCTGGGGGAATTGAAGGGATGAGACAGCTAAGAAGACAAGACAGCCATAAACTGTAGATCAGAGGGGACAGGGCTAGAGAAGAACTAGAAAAAAAGGGTTTTAGGCGAACCCTCTTCCAAATGTTGCCATTGGAAAGAGTTACACAGTGTATTGCATTGTTACAGTGTAGAGTAACATTATGGTTGTACTAATCACCACATTTTCCATAGAAACATTGAAATATTTTATTCCTGACATCGTGTTTATTTTGGGGAAGAGGAGGGAGGGTTTATTTAGTATATATTTTACTGTAGATATATTTTATTATATATATTATACTTTGTATACCAACACTGGTAATGTGTAAATAAAATATCTTGAATCGTATCGAATCTAGAGCAATTTAATCTGAAGCAATTAAGTATAAAGAAATCATATCTATTGTTACATAATCGAATATAATCTGTAGCAATTTATTACAAGAAATCTAATCTAATCAAATCTGATCTCAAGCGATCTAATGTAAATGATTCAACCTGTTCACCTCCACCACTACCTATGTGGGTGACCTCTGACCTGAGCGAAGTAGAGCTTGAGCTGCTGGCCGTTGAACTCTGTCTCGTGCAGCTCGATGCGTGCGCGCGCGGCCGCCTCTGGAGTTCCGAAGCTGATGCGAACTCTCCGGAAACTTTTGAACATCTGGAAGGTGGTCTGTTCGTCGTAGATTCTGAACAAGGCCTCGAAGCGCTCCTGTAGCGAAGAAGACAATGTTACCAGGTCAACGGTGGCCCGCTCCTGAATGACACACGTCTACTGAGAGACATCACATTCACGGTCTCCCTCTCTTACCGCCGGAAAACAACAAATCAACGTGATGGTCAACACTGAATGGGATCGTTTTCAGGCAAGATACACAAAATGATGTTTGAATTCACATACAGTCAAAGCCAAGTTAAAGTCTCCCGGGAAAGAGTCAAGTAAAGATAGTCACAAAACGTCCACGTGTTGCCACGGAGACTGCTGCTGAGAAATCACTGCACCATGAAGATGAACATCAGATGATGTTAAAATACTACTTAACAGCATGACATTATTTACACACCTTTACACAGATTTCAGGTTTTTAAATGAGAGCAATGATTTGAATGAGGGGGAAAAGTCACCTCATCCATCTGTAGCCCTATCACCAAATTGCTCTTAAACTCTAATAGGGTCCTTATCTTTACCTTTTTTGCATGGGAGGAGCCTAGATGAGATCTACTATAGTATAACACTGTTGACAAATAACTCTCGCTTGGCTGACTGAGAGGCCTCAGTTAGCGTTAGTATCTATACTGTCGTAAAATACATCTCTAATGCACACTCAATAACTCAATAATAGAACATATACAATATACATTTACCCGTAACAATAAAGACCATAGGATTCATGTCTTTGTTGAGATATATTGGTGGATTTATTGTCCAACAAAACACATATCACAGTTAAACATTTAAAAATAAAGAAAATAACAAAATAATCTGGGTTTCTAAAAGTCAAGCCGCTTGTTGGAGCTCAATATAACAATCCTTAGAACCATTCCTTTTCATACTCACGATGAACAGTAACGTTAAGGTGCGTTCACACCAAAAGCAAAGCGAATTTTTTCAAATTTACGCTGTGACCTAATTTTTTGAGCTATCGACACACAATGTTTACACACGTGTTCAGATGGGTGACCTCTATGTGGCCCAAGTAGTTGACTAGTCCCTGACTAATTCTCAAGTGTAATTGTGATTGATTTAATAATACAATTTTTTGAGTTACGCATAAGTCGGCCATTTTTTACACAATCAACACCAATTTAATGAATTTTAATCAGGCAAGTCCATAGATCATTTAAAGCTACGGTTCTGAAGAAGACATTTTTTTTTAAGTTTCCACAAAATGTTCTCTGTACAGCAAAATCTATCCCGATGGACATTATGGGTCCAAACGGCAAAAATGTTCAGCATGCAAAATAAGGCATGTACAGAATTTTTCCTTCATCGTTTGAAAGCTTTTTAACATTCCACCGCTGAGATATGGGCGCTCCCAAATAAAAATAATAATACCCAAACCCTGAAATAAAAATAGGTATCCACAGTTCCACTGTGAATATCTAATGAAAAGAAAAATAATGATGATAACACATGATTACAATAGTGTGGCTTGCTTTGCAACCACACTAACAAAGATTGTTGCCTCTGAGTTGTCACACATTTTGTTGCTTTGATTGGTAGTTGGGTTTATCCAATTGCATCTAGAGGCATTTTGGTCAGTGTATGGAATCAGATTTGTATCAATATAATCAAACAAAACGTCTTAAATAGCATACAAAAATAAAAATTTGAGAGAGAATAAAACTAACTGAAGCTAAAAAAATGTCATCTCAAAAGTAAAGCTTATAACTTGTATAATTAGTGTAATCGTGTAAACTTGGTCTTTTACTTTTTTGATATTATGCAATTTTATTTACAGTTCCCTCTGCTTCCTTCTCACTGATCAGACCTTTGCCCTCACTGCCGGCTTTGCGGTTACGCTGCCCGCTCTCTCATTTGCGCTGCCGGACTTTTTGTTTGCAGTTCTGACACAAACATCTCGCGTGGGCGGGCCTTTTTGAGGGGTGCGCCCATTGGCTAATGAGTTTTTGAGTGAAAGCTCAGTGCCCCGGACGTTGTTCAAGTGCGAGTTGCAGATCTGGTGACAGATACCTTAAACAGCGGCACTCATAGTCTCACCACTATCTAATGAAACAACAAATAAAGCAGTTGAAACCGCATATGTCGACGTGTGTCTGACACAACACACACTTTGTATTGTTGTATTGTATTTAGTTTTATATTACAGCCTATCATCAATTTGCTTGATTCATTTAAGAGACATTTAATATATTTATTTTGTTTCAGACAGACGGAACACATATGTACATACATACATACACATATAATTATAACAATTATATCCGCGATGATGAATTCAGTTTGACGTTAAATATTCCCCCTTTTTTGGTACCTAATAAAGTGTAAGTATTGCTCAGATATGTTCTCTGTGCTGTACTAGACATTGTGTTGAGTTAGGTTACAAGGAAAGCTAAGCTTTGCCATGTAAGTTAGGTTTAACCTAATTAACGTAAGCTAACTTGCTATCTATCTTGCGCCGTCACATCGCAATGCTTACCCTAACTAACATGGCAAAGCTTAGCTTTACTTATAACTTAACTCAACAAAATGTGTAGTACAGCACAGAGAACATGTATGAGCAATACTTTATACACTTTATAACGGTTTTGTTGGCCAGTGGTTAGTCTATGAGTGTCGCTGTTTAATGTATCCGTCAACAAAACCAAACTCGCACTTGTTGTACTGAACAACGTCTGGGGCACTGAGCTATCACTCAAAAACTCATTAGCCAATGGGTGCACCTCTCAAAAAGCCTGACCATGCGAGAAGTTTGTGTCAGAACTGCAAACCAGAGAGAGAGTTACGACAACGGAAGTTCAAAATACTCGTCACGTGGTTCATGCAGACTTCAGATAGTTCCCGAAAGCGTAAATATAAAGCCAGAACTGCGATTTCTGGTAATTACGAGTCAATAAATGCATCAATTTACAATATTTATATAGCATGCCGATATGTGTTTGTAGTTACGTCAATATGTTTTTGTTTTTTTATGAAAAGTCGCTAATATTTGAGGATTAGTGTGAACAGCCACCTGCCTCGTTGACATATTTTACATTAACTTAGTTATATAGTATGTTGATCTTTATTGGTTTGAATTATTTTATTTTTTATTATGTTCCTAAACTTGTATGATAGTCAAGAGCAATCACATCCTGATGTTTATTCATATATTTAGAAGGAAGGGAAGAAATGTTAAAAACTTCAGATTAGATTAGTTTTCTACCATTTCTTTAATTCATGGTGGTTTCAGTAATCCCATGGTACCTAAAGGCATACGTAATCTTGATAACTAATGTAATCTTTATGACTTTCAGATAGGACAGAAGGAAACTGACAGGTGACTATTAATAATGATTGCCAACTGACAGGAGCAGCATGATGATGTTGAGTGTTGTTTTAGGAAATCCAATGCAAATAAATTAAATTAAATGGGTCTTTCTGGTTACAATTCTTATGCACACTGCACCTATTAATTTATACATGTATTATTATTACATATTATATTTATTAAAATTCAAAACAACTTTACTGTCCACTTTGTACATGTGCAGAAATATGCTAATCACAGCCAGACAGGACACATTAAAAAATATTTTATGTATATAAATATATTGCATGTATCTTGTCTTTCTACTATGCACTTATTTACCGCAATTTATTATGTAAATCGAATAAACTCAGAAGACGTCAAGCAGCTTTTCCGTGCCCTTTCCTCTGTGTTGTCATTGCATATAAAACCATGGTTTTCTGTGCTTCATGGGGATGCTCCAATCGCTCGAAGAAAGGAACACAGATGTATTCCTCCCCACCGATGCAGGGAGGAGAAACAAATGGTTGGTTCAAATCAGCAGGAGCAATCTAACTCATCAAAGATTACAATGACAAAAAAGATGTGAGGTCATCATGTTCAAACACTGCAATTTTTTCACAAACAAAGACCACACCATTGGGAAGCTTAATGTTTCATTTATTGTAAAGAACAGGGAAATTCTTGAAACAAGATAGACACAACTGATATGTGTGTGGGAAGTAAACCTGTGCCTTGAAAATACATTCATTGCTCTTTGTCGCCCATCCCAAGAAGCCTACGATTAAATTGACCAAATTGAGGAACTATTTAGGAACAAACTGGTTCCTCCCTCATGGAGGGGGGAACCAGCTCAGTGCGTGTCTTGGAGAAAGAGCTCAGGCACTCTCCAGCAGGCTTCCGTCAAGCTGTGGAGTACAAGAATTGAGGCAAAAGAAAATACGAAATGACGAAAAAACAACACTTAAAAGATGGCCATCTTGGAAGCATGAGCCAATCCAAAAGGAACATCAGTAGCCAAGTTTCAAAATCCGGCAACCCCTAAACAGCTTCTAAAGGTGCTTTCAAACGCATTCATTGTTGAAATGGAAACTTTTGGACTAACCATTGCTCCTACAAGTGCTCCAGCACCCAGGCAACATCACTGCTCCACCACCTGCCAGCATCTGGCCAACATCACTGCTCCTCCACCTGCCAACATCCATCGCCCAGCCAACATCACTGCTCCTCCACCTGCCAGCACATATTATATATTCCATATTATATATATATTTTTTTTATTATATATTCATATAAAATGTTTTGCATGATTCCTTATAAATATTATATCATGATTCCTATGGCAGTATAAAAAAAAGTATTATTCTTTTATAATATAACTGGCTTATTTCAAACATACATTATGTTTTCAATCTGTCCATGGTCCACTCAGCACTCCTTACCTGCGGCATCACTGCTCCACCACACAGCACCCAGTGCTGTAGTATACTAATACACACTAACAAGATTACTTATATAATACAGTAATAGAACGGTTTTAAATTCTAAAATATGCACTTTTAATCCATATGAATAGCGATCTATCATAAAAATAGCTCTCGTACTTATTATTGTGTAACGTTTTATTATACAAGCGATAATTCTCATTTTACTACCTCCATCCACTACTGTACAATCACACAATGTTATATTTAACCAATAAAGTCCACAAGGTTAGATGAAATGGCATTAAGAGAATGGAATTTAAAATAAATAGCTGTTCGTGTTGCTAACTGTATCCTAACGTTAGTCTAATCTGTTACCTGTAAACGTTCCCTAAATCTACTTATTTAGATAATCCATTTACATGCTTTAATGTACATGTTTATTTGATTCAGATGTGCTGAAAATATACAATCGGATTATTTAAACGTCTTACCTTTTAAAAGTGCATCACAAACGGCCCATTGTGCTGCAACTACAATGCGTTTGTATTGGAAGCTGCTAACTTCCGGGAACTATTGAGAGGCCCCACGATCCGCCATTGCTGTAAAAAATGGTCCATTGAAGTGGACAGAGATGTCGCGACTCTCTCTCTAAATGGCACTGCTGCAAACAAGATGTCAGGCAGCGACAAAGCTGGCAGTGTAACCACAAAGCAGACAGTGAGGGCAAAAGGTTCAGTGAGAAAAGAAGAAAGAAGCAGCAGGAACGGTAAACAAAAAAATCATTATCAGAGTTAGCACAATTACACAAATAATTTGTTTGCAAGATATACGTTTTACTTTTGAGATTATTATTTTCTTGCTTCAGTTAGTTTTATTCTCTCTCAAATTCTTATTTTGTATGCTATTTAAGAAGTTTTGTTTGATTATATTGACATTATATTGAAATCTGATTCCATAGTCACGCCCGTTGATAGCGCCCCTTTGAAACCAAAAATGAACTAATACGCTCATTGGTCGGGTGATGTCAGGCTGCCTAGAGACTGGTTCAGCTTAAAAATGGAACTGGGAAAATAATATACCACTATCCAAGGGGTGTAGTCTTTCAAATGTTGGTACACTGCCCAGGTGTACTACTTCAGGTAGAAAATTCTTATAAACTCCCACCGCTTCTCCTTTTTGTCTCCGATATTCAACATTTGATCAGATTCATGATTATTACGCTACCAGAAGTGGCAGATTGACTCACTGAAAGAAAACCGAATGAGATATTTTTTGTTATGATTCTAAAGGCGACACCATTAAAGTAATCATATGGGGATGATTGGGTGTGTGTGTTTGAGGCTTAGCGATTCTGTATCTATTTATTAAAGGCAGGTCTTGAGGAGTCATTGACTAATTATGTCATTAGTTACCCACAACATTAATTAGAAAAGGGTCACTCCTCTACATAGGTGTGTGTTTAAATGTGCCATCAAACCATGTCACTGAAATGAATCATGCTTACGTTTCTCTGACAACAACAGATGCACATTAAACAGAGTAGCAATCAACCAAACACGCAACATAACTTTAGATCACACTTTAGATCATCCTCCTATAGCTACACTGCACTGTTTTTTTAGAAACTGGTAGTGCAGCACTTTTCTGTACAATTTTGATTGGATACAACTTGATTGTTCCCAGCCTCACTTGTAAGTCACTTTAATACATATTTTATTTTGCCTTTATTTAACAGGAAGTCTCATTGAACTTACAAACTATTTTACAAGAGTGCCCTGTATACACTACAAAAGCGCAGAAAAATACAAGTTACATATAAATATAAGTTGAATATATAAATAATGTAAAACAACTCCCCCCACCCCTCATCTACTGATTGGCTGATGGCGCATGTACATTTGTAAAAGGGAAATGGTTTACAGTGACACCATTTGAAAGAATCATTTTGTCATCATAATGGAACACCAGATTGCTATTGCTGCCTCCTGGCTCTCTACAGAATAACTTAAGTCACTCTTTATCAAAATAACACAAAATTGGCCTGACAAATACAACAGGCATTGTTTGGCTGACAAATACAACAGGCATTGTTTGGCTGACATCCAAGTCCACTTAAGTCTTTAGAGAGCAACGCCTTGACGTGATCAAAGAATTGACCCACATGTCATCAAAGCCAATGCGTGGGGACTGATTAGCTGGTATAAAGTAAACATGTACACGGAATTTAAGTCCACACAAGCACACACGCAAAAAGACACCGGTACACTCATTCATGTAAATAGACGCACTCTGCAGTGTTTTACTTTAAATTATGTTTTGGCAACATAATGTCCGATTATGGCCTCAGATGTTTGTTTTTACAACACAGACACACGCACAAAGACACACACACACACACACCCACTCTCACACACACACACACACACACACCCCTCTCACACACACACACACACCCTCTCTCACACACAC
>JAOPJO010000124.1:13707235-13729154 GCA_027123675.1 Molva macrophthalma | reverse complement strand
GTGTGTGTGTTTGTGTGTGTGTGTGTGTGTGTGTGTGTGTGTGTGTGTGTGTGTAAACAACATGACCTTACCATAACCTGTAACAACAAAATAAGCCCAATCATCTTCAAGTGCCTAAAGGAGGGGCTAACTTAGGGAAATCATCACCAAACTCGGTGTACTTAAAGAAACATAGGTCAAGATGAACTAGGCTAAAGTTCATCCGAGTAGTACCATAGGGTGTGCTATAGCGATCGATTGCAAACTTTGAAAAAGCATAACTCCTCACACTTTTAACGTATGGTCATGAAAGTTGTATCACCAGACCCAAGCTGAGGCTTTTCCAACATTATCAACCGTATAAAAACCAAAATGGTCTGTATGGAGTAGGGTGTTTAAAACAAGTCGAGATATGGGTCCGGGGAAGTTTTAGGAAGATAGGAAGTTTTAGTTTAACCAAGTTAGCTAAACTAAAAGAAAGGTTACAAAAAAAGAAAGAGATAGAAAAACATTGAGAGGACGGGTAACTGCCGATTCTGTTCTCTCTGTTCCTCAATGCATTAAGGTGAATTCCAGACCTGGATTGCGCCCCTCCCAGACGACAACCCCAACCTGCCCTAGCCCCAGCCCAACAACGCCCACGCGCCACCCATTCATCAGGTGGCACCAGCCCCGGCTGCACCACCTCCATATGCTGACAGGACATCAACGACCCCTTTGACGATCCCCCAGCTCATACCACCAGACATGCAACGCAACTTGCCGCTGGCCAACAAAAGAAGGAGCTGGAGGCGAAGGAGGCCTGGAGTGGAGAACTCCTCCACTCCGGGAGAGAAGGACCAGAGGAGTGCTTCACCTGTGGAAAGAAAGGACATTGGTCCCGGGATTGCCCAGAAGAAAAGAAGCCCCGTCGTGGGGGCAGGGGCAGAGATGATTTCACCAAGTCAGACTGACTGGGTGATGGGGGTTCGGGACGGTGATGTAGTGACGAGCGATGACGAGAACGGCAGCAACAGTGATGATAAGGGAAGTGACACACCACACACACTCTCACAAATGATTACAAACAGAATTGTAAGATAGAAAACACGCTTACACCGCTGATAGGCACATATGCAAAGTTTGATGTTATTGTATTGCGTAAAATGCCTACGTTTTCTCTGATGATTGACAAAAAGTGTGTAGAATTTGTAATGGACTCTGGAGTCACGCCTTAAATGAGTGGTTGCAGCACTGTTTCAATTACCGCATCGCGTAACGTTGTAAAATAATGGTATACGTCACCATTGATATGTGAGGATGATGAGAGGGGATCTCTTAAACAGAGTTTCCTGTATTCACCTCACTGTCCCGTCAATTTGATGGTACGCAATTTAATGTGTCAATTGGGCCTCTGTCTGGTATCAACACCAGATGGACAAATCATTGAACGATACTCTGATTGGCAAAAACACCAAACTATGGTGAAACAAGGCCCCGGCACACCACTGTATATTTATCAATGGAACTTTGTCCCAACCGCCGTCCCCTCCATCAACAAAACCTTAGTTGAACAAGCACGCATGCACACTAAATACATGCGTTCAGGCACTAACTACATGTTAGAAACAGATTTACACTGCACAGCACACACACACGAAGGGTCAGATGAGGAATTCGAAAATAAATGGTTTAATAAGGAAGAATTGGATGAAAATTGATGTTGGATAAAATGTATTGGACAGAGCACAGACAAGAGTGGTGCTAAGAGCCTTTCCCCTTCCGTGTTTCAGGTTCTGTTCCCCACGTGTCCCTCGTCAAAGGTCACTCGGATCAGTGGTGGGATCTCGGACCGTGGGTTAACGAGTGCCAGAAGCGCATGGTGTACCTCTACCCCACTCCAGGGGTAGAGGTACACCACCCACTGCATGGGCCATCTATTTATAGACAACAATGTAACATGTTAGGGCAGGCCAGAAGAACAGTGGCACTAGACGCCGAGAAATATGATGTAGGCCAGACCATTGAAATAACTCCAAAAGGCACCTTTAGACCACGTGCACGTTAAACCAGAAGCAATCAACGGTATAACCCCAGTCTTTAACTCTCTGTTGCAGGTTGGAGTTATAATACCATGCGATGGGTCTCCGGTACAGACCCCCATTTTCCTGGTAAAGAAAATTCGCGATCAGGACCAACCAACAGAATGGCGTTTTGTGCAAGATCTAAAAGCAGTAAATGATGCGGTGTACCAACGCGCACCTAATGTACCAAATCCATACACTATCCTATCGCGTATTTCACCATCATGTAAATGGTTCTCAGTGGTGGATCTCAGCAACGCCTTTTGGCAGAGACAGTCAGTATTGGTTCGCATTCTTGTTCAACGGTAAACAGTACATGTGGACGCCACAAGGTTATGCTGAGTCACCCACCATTTACAATCAGGCCCTCCAGGACAACCTTGATAAATTGACACTGCCGGGTGGCTGTGTCCTACTATAATACGTAGTTGATCAAATGATAGCCGTGCCCACATGAGAACAGTGTGAGACGGCCATGGTAGATTTTCTACAACATTTACATAAACATGGCCACAAGGCCAGTGCATCCAAATTGCAATGGTGCACACAGACAGTGATTTTTTTTAGGCCATCAGATCACTCCAGAGGTTAAGACTCTCTGACAAGAGGGTAGAGGCCATAAGGACCATTCCAAAACCCATTACAGTTAAGCAGTTAAAGTCATTTTTAGGGTCCATATCTTACTGCAGAACGTTTATCCCTAATTACTCTTAGAAGGACCCCTGAGCGCAATCGCTCAGGGGTCAGGGGTGACAGTTGGTTTGGATTCCAGAGGCAGAAGAAGCGTTCTGTAGGCTGAAGAGGGCCTTACAGCAGGCCTGGACTCTTGGTCTACCAGACCCGACCCAACCTTTTACTCAGACTGTTGACGAACGTAATGGCTACATGACATCAGTACTGCTCCAGGAGCATGGGGGCAGACAACGACCAGTAGCCTATTTCTCCACCAGATTAGATCCAGTGCCAGCAGGCTTGCCTGTGTGCTTGTGCACAGTGGCAGCTGCAGAGAAGGCAGTGCACAGCTCCAGGGACTCTGTAGGTTATACAGATCTTACCCTGCTCGTTCCCCACGCTGTGTCCCTATTACTATTAGATCAGAAAACCTGTCACCTCTCTGCTGCACGGTGTCTGCGCTACAATACATGCCTGCTGGAAATGCCTAACATCACTGTAAAGCATTGCAATGTTCTAAACCCTGCTACATTGCTTCCCACAGAAGGAGATGGTGAACACCATGATTGGCTCGCTGCTGTAACAGAAGTTTGCCCCCCAGATTGGACCTGAAGGAGGTTCCCCTTTCTAACCCAGAAGTGGAACTGTTTGTGGACGGCTCTCGCAACAAGGAAACAGGTCTTAACGAGGTTGGGTTTGCTGTAGTGACTCCCCATGAGACACTAGCCTCTGGCTCATTGCCATCTAATTTCTCAGCTCAGGCTGCTGAGCTAATAGCCTTGAAAGAGGCAGGTAAACAGGCTGCAGGTAAATCAGCTGACATTTACACAGACATTCGCTATGCATTTGCTGTAGTACATGATTTTGGCACTCTATGGAAACATAGGGACTTCCTAACATCCAAAGGCAAACCTATCACCCACCACACCTTGGTTGCTGAGTTGTTAGAGGCGGTGCTACTCCCAGCTAAATTAGCAGTTTGCAAACGTGAAGCTCACACTAACAGTGACAACCTTTGGTCTAGGGGCAATGTTTGCGCAGACATAATGGCAAAAGCAGCCGCTAGGGGCGGCAAACCACATGCATTGTGTGTACATGATTCTGTCCCTGACCCAGATACTCCCACAGCGCCACTGGCAGACCTCCAACAACGCGCCTCTGACAAGGAGAGGGCGCAATGGAAGAAGGCTGAGTGTATCAAAATAGATGGTATATTGGTGGGGCCGGACGGTAAGCCGTGCCTCCCCTGCTGGCTGTATCCCCATTATGCAAAGTTGACACATGGGAGGGACCACGTGTCAAAAGGGGGAATGCAGACAGCAATCAATCAACATTGGTACACAAAGGGCTTTGCGAATTACTCTAAAACTTTGTGATGGATGTTCTCTAAATGGAAAGGAGATGGATTGAAAGTTTTTCCCAACATCAAAAGCGGTCACAGGCGCGGTAGCCAAAGCCCTAGTCACGGAAATCATACCGAGATGGGGCATACCAGCAAAAATGAGTCGCGACAATGGCTCACACTTTGTGAATGCAGCAATCAGAGAGATCAGCGGGTTTCTAGGAATAGATTTGCGAACACTCAGCCTACCACCCCGCGAGTGGCGAGCAGTACAACGAGAAAACGGCACCTTAAAATCAAAACAGTGTTGTGCGGAAACGACACGAATGTGTCGTGAATACAGGCGTTACCGGTCGTATTGTTGTACATGCGCACAAGAATCAGAGCAAAAGATGGGCTAGGCCCATTCAAGGTCCTTTTTGGTTGACCCGCCAACACGGGGGTAGGCCCAGTAAAAGGACCCCCACCATCAACAGACCATTGTGATGACCAAATGCTCAGATATTGTATAACGTTGTCCTCAACTCTCCAACAGATACATTGAGGGGTGAAAGAGGCACTCCCAAAACCTGCTACAGGACTACTCCACGTCCTGAGACCCGGTAACTGGGTGGTAGTGCAAGACCTAAGGAGGAAAAGCTGGAAACCCGCCAGGTGGACAGTTGTCAATACAGTTCAAAGAATTTCCACCACAATATACGCATAATATATTTGGTAATTGTTCTCTACTGTCCATTTAACAGCAAATAAACTGCATTGCAAACTGAAATGGGCGGAGTCACTTATAAAGACAAAGCTTCACCATTTGGTGAACATATTGTTCAGGTTATCTAATTATTTGCTACAGTCCATCATGTTAATATGTACAGTTACTGTTATCTTTCTTCTAATAAGCATAGCTCTTCTGCTCTCTTCAGTTCTGGAAGGTCAGGTGCATATTATGGGCTGTGCAAGCAAGAAGAAGCCATTGTATGACCCCACCACCAAAGTAGATTTATATTTTAACCCTAATAAGGTATACTGGGAGTTTCCTCCTAGTGAGCTGGCATGGTCTATGGTTCTGTATTCCCCCTTGGTAACAGTGGGCCTGTACAGCCCTTTCACATTAAGAGCTACAGACACACAAAGGACGTCTTTACTTGTTGGATAATGCAGTGAGGGGGATAGAAAGAAAACAGAGGCACACAGACAGAATGACAGACAGACTGGTCTGACTCAAGATCTCACTGTAACTCTATCAACTGATATTTATATTTATATTTAATTTAATTGATTATTGTATTCAATGAATGATGGGGAGACACCAACAAACTGAATAAAACAGGTCACATCAAACAGCATAACAACAGGTTAGCATGACAAGACCTCTGTAGGTGTAATAACAAGAGGGAAGGTGGCATCACTGCACTGAATCATGTCTGACCTTCAGCATGCCAAGCACCCCTCCCCACATTACCACCACCCTACCTGTTTAGCCCAGGGGTGGTCTACACCCACAAATAGACCAACGTCTGCCTGACACACACAAAAGTAGATTGACACATGCAAACAAGCCCATATGTGTGCACTCATGTGTGTGTGTGTGTGTGTGTGTGTGTGTGCGTTTGCGTGTGTGTACATGCACCGAGATATAGAAACATATTTGCATGCACATCCACATCTATTTGATGCCATGTGTCTTCACAAACTCTATCTTGCTGCCTTTAATATACTTGGTCTCAATATTAAAACAATTTATAGTGCACATGTAGACGTTACATCTTTTAACTCTGAAATGATGATGTTTTATGTACTATCAATGCATGAGAAGAAATACAGTATAGTAAACACTGCTTCCCTGCAAGGTAAAACAATGTCACATATACATTGTATGGCAGAAGGAAAAATGTTATGAGTAATGATAGGTTTCATAACCAATAATCATGTAATTATAGCTGGCATGGTACTTTGTATTTATCCTTTATTGTACTTGCAACTTATGAGGTCAAGTGAGTACACCAATAGTCATCCTACTGGTGGTCACTGTATCCGACAGAGTAAACACAGTGCTGCTAATTGTGTTTGAAGTCATACCCAATGGGAGACAACGACTATGACGACTCATTACCTATTTTCTTTTCTTCACCAGCAAAGAAAAACCCATGCCCTGCATTTATATCCACCCATGCTCTATTTCCCTCTCTCCGTCTTTATGTCTCCCTCTCATCCAAACTCGCATGTTTCATAGATACCAGGCTGCTACAGACTGTGGCAGCAGCCTCAGCTTCTTCTTCTACTTTTATATAATACATCTAATTCCACTCCCCACACACATGCACACGCACACACACACACACACACACACACACACACACACACACACACACACACACACACACACACATCTCCCCCGCACAGAGCCTCACGGTGGCTAATTATAGCAGCCATAACGTTAAAAGAGAAATTGGGAGCAGCTAATCATTCAAAGCATTCAATACTTTAACAACGCGTACATGGGAGTGAAAACCTTGAATCATAAAACAAACTGGAAGTTTCAGCCTCGGCCAAGGAGCCCTGTTATGAGGCCCGATATAACTTGCTTTTAGCTTACAAGCATACATTTGTGATCTGCTATTGTGTGTAGCTTGGTATTGCGTGTTCTTTCTTATATAACTCTGTATTATGTCTTCACCCTGTACTGTTTGTTTTTGTGCTTTCTTTGTTTTCACCTGCCTAGGGACTATAGATGCAGATTAGCTTAAAGCTATAATCTGGTACAGTGCATCAAATGGTGACATGTATGTTGTTAACTGTATGAGGTCCCTTTTAAATAAAATAACTCAAAATGAATAATAACATGACCCCCTGCTGCTGGAGAGTGGAACGACAGGTTCACTGCTTAAGTCGGTCAGCTGGGGGGGGATTTTTGCAGAGGAGGAAGCTCTTCCTTTTTTTCCACTAATGCAGGAATAAATGAAAAGTGCTTTTACATGCTCCCCTTAAGTGCCTCAGGTAAATATGGACTAACAGACTCTCTCTTTCTCCTCTCTCTCTTACTCTTACTCTATCTCTTTCTCTAAACCACTGTGTCTCTTTACATTGCTTCTCATACTGTCCCTCCCTCTATCGTTCCTCTCTCTCTCTCATAATAAATGTTACACAAACACACACACTTACACACGTACACATACACAAGCAGATACACTTTTCTCACACACACACACACACACACACACACACACACACACACACACACACACACACACACACACAGGTGTGTTTGTTGGAAGCCTTTCGGAGTATGGACATAAGAAGACATTATTGTTGGTTGCCATTCCTCCTTTTTCGAAGAAAGAACACTGACTTTTGAGAACAAAAAGTATTTGTTGTTCGTTGTTTTTGAAAAAGAACCTGTACACCCATGCCAACCCGATATTCTTCTATTTTCAGAATGCGTGTATGTATATAGCGTATGAGATGCAGAAGCTGAATTTAAAAGACTGAATGCTAAATGTATAAGAATACATCTATTTTTAGGGTGGCTTATTCAGTTAAACCATACAGGGAACAATCTATTGACATGCTGTGACTGAAGAGGTGAGTGGGTAGCATTTCCACTTAAAAGCCAGAGTTGGAATTGTAATGAAGTGAGAGAGCAAAGCGAACGAGAGCAAGAGAGTGAGAACATGGATTGCTAGGAGCAATGGTTGAGCAGCAACCTAAAAAAGCAATGCGAATAATTTAAATGGATTTGTGTGTGTGTGTGTGTGTGTGTGTGTGTGTGTGTGTGTGTGTGTGTGTGTGTGTGTGTGTTGTGAATTTGTTAAGTTTCATAAGAGATGAGATAAAGAGAGAGAAAAAATTAACAAAATCAAAAGTTTTTACAGAAGAGCAATTCAGAGGGTGAAGGTCTATCTGCCAATTGAACAAGAGAGAGAGAGAGAGACTGCAGCAGGAGGGATAGAAGTATAGGGTTTGACAAGGTAATTGGATTAGAGGAGCAGAACATTTTAAGTGTTTTCATAGTCCCCCTGTTACCCTCCCCCCCTCGAAATAAACACGATTTTAGAGTCTTGAAATTATTCCTGAGGAGCTGGGGGGAGTGGGGGGTAGATAAAGCTGGCCTTGACAGCAGAGGGCCGCAGACCAAGCACTGCCGACACAGCTGACGTTGAGGCTGATATGTGTGTCAGTGTGTTTCTGAAAGGAACACCCACATAAACACAGACCATTTGGGATCATGATATATTTTGGCCTGTGTCAGACTGCTGTTTAACCAGTAGTGTATCTCTATTAAAGCTATTAAATTAAAGTTTGCTAATTCCCAGTACCCCCATGAGACCGTCCTGATCTTGCCAATTCACAATTCTTCACAGATCAACTTGAGGTAACCTACACACGCGCACACACACAAACACACACTTACCCGCTGCCCGTGGTCTTCAAACACTGCATTAAGTGCGTGGGAAGGTCACTTAGATTCATAATTTCAGTCGCTTCTACATCGTTCCCCCCAAACACCATGTCCTCTTCTTCATCCTCCTCCACTTCCTCGGGGTCACTGCTGTAGGCCTCGGAGATGTTATTCAACCAGGTCTCGGAGCTCTCCCTGAGCATATTCTGGGCTTTGGCAGACTATCAGGGATGTGCGGAGGTCTGGAGAAAGTGGGTGGATAGAGTGCTTTGGAAGGACTTTATATTTTATATCAATAAACTTTTTTAAGCAGGGGATGCCAAGGGGAAACTCTGTACTGAGGTGATGGAGTGAGATTGAAGCCTATTTTCAATCCAACAATAGTGAGAGGGCAACACAGGTGCATGTTGGGAGATGTAAAGCCAATCTGTTGCATGGTAAAAAAAATAATAGCAAGAGGGAAGGAGAAAAGTAAATATGGGGTAGGTTTTCATGGAAAAGTATTGGAAGTACAGCCTCCATTCAAGGCGTTCTTCCATCATTGTAGCGACATCTAGTGGAATGTTATTAAATCATTGTTAACCCAAAATATAAGTGATAATCTAAAAATCCTAAAAGGGTTGCTAAACTGGAATTATGAATGGAAATAAATTATCAATGGACCTTAAAAAAAACACTTTCACAAGAAATTCACAGGGACAAAAGTGACTGCCTAAATCATAATAGGCCCACAATAACGGGTACATGTAAGGTGTTACACGATTACGCGCGTTATTATTATAATTAAAATGAGTTGGCCTAGTTTTAAAAGAACACCCACGCCACAATTGTTTATTTATATTAAATGTCGATATACACAGTAACATCATACAATTACCAAAACAATTCACAGATTGTATCTCCCACATTACTCACCACTGTATGGGAAAGCAGTCAAACCTAACCAAGTAAAATACATGTGTAGTGCGTTACGTATGATGTTTGACTGACTGAATAGTTTGATTATTTTACACGATGTAAAGCAACCTACTGTAGCACCATCCGCCTTAAGGTTAGATCAATGATGTGCAAGTTTGTCATCAGCCAATGACGGTTTACTTCCTAGATTGGTGGCGAGCATCAATCAACGCTCATATCGAACGCCTATCTGCGGAAAGCAAGACTACAAGTTACGCCCACTACACGTTACCCCCCTGCCAACGTTACGCCCCCTGCTACACCTTACGCCCACTTCTTTCGTAAAGGCGTATGAACCTCCGAGGACATTCTAGCTTTCATCTGTTTCTCATCAATTTGTTTTGCAGTAGCTACTACGACGGAAACAAATACTTTGAAGAATATGACATGATGTTCAATGAGCATTTAAAACGCTTAATTTGCTTAAAGAATTTAGAGTATATCTAATTATAGATAGATCAAAACAACCTGTGATTAAAAAATATATATATTTGCAAATAATAGTTTATAGCAACATTAAATAGATATTTTATGAAACATTTTTACTCTATGCGCAGTAGTGATAATTAATCATCAAATCATTATTTGTGCAATGATTTTTTACTCTATTTGCAGTGCTGGTAATTATTCATCAAATCACAACAGGGAAATAGGCTTAAAACATTTTTTTTTTCCTTGTGTCCAAAATACGTGATGAGTGCATGATTGACCAATGTAAATCTACCTTTTTTTATTTGTAATCTAATATTTTTTATATCAAAAGGTTGCTATACCACAACATTTTTTAATTCTTCTCAGCAGGTAAAAGGCAAAGCCAAAACTGCAGAGCAGTGTGGATGGAGTTCTTCCACTGCAGAGTACTAAATAACTGAAAGCGTTATTTGGCTTAAATGTCCAACTGTCATGAATAAGTGGATAAGTATGACCTCTGTGAATAACAGTGTACTTTTCTCATTTATAAAGAAGGTAAATCTCCATTACTAACAATCACACATTGTTATCACACATTACATTATAGCCTCTGGGCTATAACAATAAATATACTGCACATAATAAATGATTGTACAATTTGTCAATGTCAATATTGGCAATATTTAAAATGTATCACAATCATGTTTTTCCTGCTATGTTGTCAAAATGATGCAGACAAGCTCAGGAGAATAATAAAACAGATTCAAGAGAAATCAATTCTGAAAAGGTATTTTTGCTTTATTCTCTTGGAAAGAGCTTTTCAACTCTTTTGAACTCCTTGATTTGCTTTAAGTAGCTTCAAAGTCAGGAGAACACGACTGCCATATAACAGTAGTTCAAAACTTTAACTTGAACCAAGAGCGGAAGAGGTTAAAAAGTGCATACAGCCACATACAAACAGTCAATGCTGCAGTATCCTGCAAGATCAGAGAAGAATCCTTGAAGTTTTCCTCTCTGTCCTTATCCCCTGTAGCCTTCACAGTCTTTGTAAAGACAATTTGGGTTCATGTGTAAAACATAGGTTCAGATTATTATTTTTTTTATATGCAATTTTCTGGTAGCAGTGTTTCCTCTGTATTTTTTTTAACTTATTGCCAAGCCACACACACACACACACTTATTTATTATTAATTAAATTGACGGTTTAATGCGGTTGCCATTTGATCCAGACACGTTCTTTTTTTGCTTTTTGCTTACTTTAATTACAACTCTAAGTGAGGTAGATCAAGTTTCCGGTAACAATACCAATATGTGTCACTACTGTACGAAAAATGAATGATACACTTCAATTTAAGCAGTTATCTAGGGAAATATTCTTACAGTTGTCTGTACACGATCTGCCATCTTGCCAAAATAATCTTCTTCTTTACTACCACAGTGGATCTCGTTTGGGCTCCGTACGTTGCACATCATGTTTTGCTATAGGCCTACTATTTCAGCGAGTCCATACATAAATTAAACGTTAAACAGATTGCAGCAGTAGTTTTTTTATTATGCGATTAATTCACCTGAGATAATAGCATAATTATTATTTTTTTCAGAGTGTAGGAAAACAGGGCATACATCAAATCAATAATTTAATGAGGTTAGAAACAGGTAAAGCACTAATTCAGCTCTTATTTCAAGATACAGATCACTTTGGGTCAATTAATGAACATCAGACCACCATAAGTTAAAAATTGTTAAAAAGTGTTACGTGTGGGCCTATAGGCAAATGTGTTAATTGGCGGATCAGTTGATATGGTCCTTCGAGCCGCAGAGATATGTGTTACATGGCTTAGTCATAAATGGGCAGTAGGCCTATGTAAAAAAAAAAGGCACATTAGGGTTTTATAGTGTGAGGAAGTTGTTTTTCACTCCAGGTCCAATTCAAATTATTTATAATAACAAACACTGCTTCAAACTAAATGCCTCCAGTCATTCCTCTCCACCCATAACATAACAAACAACCTCACCCTAACATGACACGAGGGCGGAACCTGCCACAGCCCAAATTTATTAAGAGAGAGAAACAATAGCTGGATTGATTGAGTCACGGGTGGAATTTGCAGAATTTGCACGGGTGCAGTTTTTTGAACAAAAACTGAAACTGCAGGGAAAAAGTAAAAAAGATTTCAACAATAAAAGCGTGTCAACGCGTGTATTTGATTTCTTGGTTTGTTTTTGCAGTGAACAGCTGGACACAAATAGGAGCCAAATTAACATTTAGGTTGTGGTCTGGGAGGAGCAAACAAAAACAGAGATGTCTGCAAATACAGATACACAAACCTCTAACATGGTAGTTAATCACTGGATATAACCAACACCAACGGAATTATTTCATTTAAGACACGGCGGCAATAACATTCTATTCTTCTTGTGTGATATAAAAAGAAAACGGCACCCCTCCCATTGAAATTGTCAACACCGTCCTTCTATTGACATTGTACTTAAGGGTGAGAGGGAACAAACACATCCCTAGTCCTTCTTAAGGTTAGACGACTTGGTTGTTGTGGGTGAGGGCGACCCGAGCGAGAGATGCTTGTGTTGCACAGGTACTGTAGCGGGGACCACCCCGTCATTGTTTATCAGAGCCCCATAAGTGAAGGAGCCATTGTAGTCGGGCTGGATCGCCAGGCCCTTGTCGTGAATAGTCGGCACACCTGGCCAGGTAGAAACAACAACAGTTGATAAGCAAGACCCAATTCATTTTCATATGAAAACGCAACCGGCGCAGAGATCAGTTTCAAATTTACAACTTGGTTATTCAAATTCACCTCAAATGTCAGTGAGGTGACTTTGCACACACACAGGCAACTCTGTTAATATATATATATACCTCCATATTCTACAAACGTATAATATGTTGTGAATAGTTTCTACCAACCTTGTGCCATATCCATGGTGACATACGGTTCAAAGCTCTTTGGTCTTTTTCTGTTTTTAGTGATGAAGAATACACCCATGAAACAAGATGTGCACCTACACACATCCCATAATAAAACAAAGGAGACATTTAGTCATGGATGCAAGTTTCAACATACTACAGTAGCGTATATATTGCACATACATATTAACATTACTCACCCTAACAGGAACATACAGATATGAAGAACATCTTCATAGTTGAACTCGAGGTAAAACGTAGCCCCTGAATAAATGAGGAGGGCATGGGAAGGGAGTGATTATCTTTCGGGACTTAAAAAAAATGAAGACATGCAGAAAGTGCAATACTACTCACCAGCTATCAATGCAAAGAAGGTGGACAGAATGTAGTTAATACTGGCGATCATAGAGGAATCATACAACTTGCAAGCTTGGGAGAGAAATCTAAGTATGAAATGAAAAAAAGAATAAGAAATGTTGACAGAGAAGGGAATATTAGTAAGTGCACATTAGTAAATGCATGCTATATTGTCAAAAGCATTTGTCCAGCCAAGAACCCAGTTCCTGTATGTGTGGTTGATTATTCTCACATCCTGTTTGGCAGACTACGTTCGTATTTCTGCTACATGCAATGCATATTGCGGTTCCCCTTCTCCCTCGCACCTCACCTTTGACCTTTAAATGCCACTCACCTGGCTTGAAAGGCCACAGAGGCCACCATGCAGACAAACATGACATAGAAGATGGGGTAGGTGAGCTGCATGGTGCCTTCGATCGTCAGGACCAGCATGCCCGACACTGCCTTCACAGTGATGACTGTGACTGAACCTGTGGGAAAAGCAGAATTCAAACAATTGTTACCAACACAAATACAGATATGTCAAGTCATATGTCAGTTGTTTTTTTATTATAGCCCTTTATTTAGTGTCAAAGGAGTGCTTAATCCGCACATATTTGATGACACTCCCTGATGAGAAGTCTAAAAAATGTATGGTTTTATAAGGTTTTTTAAGATTTTAGAAAAGCAAAAGCTTTACTAAAATCCAGTGGGGAAAGGGAGAAAGTTTGAGAAGGAACATACACAAGAGTAGGCACACATTAGGTAGTATGAAGAAAATGTCTTCCTGAAAATCTGGAGACCACTTCTCGACAAATGCTCAACAACCCAGCAAAAGTGAATAGACTTTAATACCTAATTTGCTTGAGAGGATGTGATAAGGGGTATTACATTAACATTTATTTGTGATCACTGTTGTATCCAATGTTAGTTTTTGTTTTGTAAAAAAAGAAAATCGACTTCCTCAATAATATGTATTATTTAAAGAAGGTAATAATTTATTTTATTTCAAAAATATATATTTTTAACTTTTTTGTTTGGTGCTTGTTCTATTATAGTTGTGTATCTTTTTTTAATCCATGTTATTTTTGTTAACTGTACATCACTTTATCTAGACTGAGTATCACAGAGTGCTGCCATAGTAATGTATGTAACCTGTCCTTAAGAATTCTAATAAACATGGATGCATATACACACTCTGTAATACACACTGTTAAGTACCAAGTTTATTTCTGTTCCATCCTCAAGCCGCAGTCGATTTAAACATCAGTCTAATCCCAGGGTCTGCATGTTTTGTAGGTGTGCAAATATCCTGAGATGGATTGTGTTTGTGTGTATGTGTGCCTGTGTCAAAGATTCACCCAGCAGCGCCACCAGCAGCAGAATCACAATGAGGTAGTTAGCGTTCCGCTGTTCATAGAAGTATAACAGCAGGCAGAACATAATAATCTCCAGGAGCTGTCAAACAAAAAAAAAAACACATCAATATTGAATGGTATTGGCTACGAGTGTCCAAGTCAATTATCTTACAACCAGAGACAAACCTTCCTGATCTAAGTAAAATCCTAGGCAAGGTACTGGAAAGTGGCGACGGCACATGTCACACTGTGCAAGTCATCTCTCAAAACCCTGTAATGGGTTCTGCGATATTTTCATTAGCAGAATAGGGTCATTGAGAATTTCATACATTGCATCTACTCGTACTTGTCTGCATGAAAAATATATAAATGTCTTAAAGTATGCAGCCCAGGACATTACTTTTTTATATCTATTACATGGCTTCATTGAATGCTCAATTCTGATTGGTAAATTACGGCTTTCTGCAGGCTGTTTTTAAATAACAGACCGTTATTATGAATAACAGACCGTTGCTATGGATGCAGTTCTCCAACCGTAGAATGACGATTTTTTTTTCAGCGGACGCAATAAAACCATTTTGAAAAATCAATTACATAATTTTTTGTTGTTATATTTGGTGTCAAAATATTGATTTCTTTAGTAGGAAGACGTTTAATAAGCATTATAATGTACAGCGAGCCGGTCAGTATTGTGTCCTGCATCACCCTAGCGGGGTTTATTTCGCCATAATGAATGGCTCTGTATCCCTTAAATACATTTGGCAAATTTTCCCAACCTGTGTGCACTTAATAACGTGCAAAAACGTGTACATTCTGCTCATAGTCTCAAAGTTTATTATGAATGCAAAATAAATAGTAAACTGCCAATTACTTTAAATGACCTCACCAAATACAAGAGCACAGGCCATCCCACGATGTGCTTCACAATGTTCTCTCCTTGAAGTTTTTCATGAGAGTTTGGTCCAAATGTAAGAAAGAGGTAAGTCCCACCTATGGTGATAATACATCCCAAGAAGGACAGCCCAAAACGTCCTGTGATAAACAGAAGACATATGTGTATTATGTATTATGTGAAGAGAACATCACATTAAATATTGCAGTAGCAATGGAATTTATATAAAACCATTAAATACAAGCAAATGCCAACCCACTTCTTTATTACTAAAGAAATAATGCAGGAAATGAATACAATATCCAAGTCAATTTACAAGTCAGTGACGTGTGAAAATTGATGAAATATCTAAGAAAATGCATGATATAAAATCAGTTAATACAAGCAAATGCCAACCCACTTCCTTATTTTAAAAAATCTGTTAATACAAAACAAATGGCAAGTCACTTCCTTATTACTAAAGAAAGGTAGGAAAGAAATACATTTTACAAGTCAGTGACATGTTTACTATCCAGCATTGATATCTCATGTACAACATGAGATAATTTGTGGTGTAAATACTATAATTGTGTCAGTTTGCCTTTAAATACATGAGAGTTACGCACACTTACTCAAAAACTCCTTTGGCTTTGACTTTTCCCTCAAAAAGATGAGACCTAAAATAGAGCTTGCTGAAAGAAACAAGGTGAAAGCAGCTGTTGAACCTTCAACTTCAATGGGGTTATGAATTAAATTAGAAAATTCTAAAAAACGATCATAAAAAAGACTTACTTAAGACAGACACGCCATTGAGAGGTGCCACAAGAGAGATTGGGGCAAAGGCATATGAGAAAAAGTTGGCCCCTTCTCCTAAACAGGTCAGAATCAAACCACACCACCAGGTTTTAGTACGATAGAAGGCACGCGGGTCCTTGTTCCCAGCCAGCATCACATGGCTATATTTCTGTCAACAGAAAAAACAAACAAGTCAAATAAAACAAAATAACATTGATGTGGTCAAATGTAAATACTGGGGTGGTATTAAGGTCATTGAAAGAAAAATATTGGCCAACATATGGTCAATTACATAAGCTGTGTTTTGGCTTGTCATTCATTGTAGTACACTTCTGTGACATAAGGCATACACAAACATTGACTCAAGATTTTGCATATACCAAGCTGGGCAGGCTAACACTTTAACTGCCCCCCCCCCCCCCCCCCCACATACTTGGACACATACCTGAACACACAATGAAATGCTGACTAGAACATTCCCAAAAATAGCAAGCAATGTCCCAATGAGATTGTCCTGAGGAGAAAATAAAGGACATTCATTGAATGAACCATTTACATAGTTATTTTATCCATTATATGTTTGATCATGGTTAAGAGCATTGCAGACTATAACAAAGCTGTGAAACATTTAGCCACTACAAAATATTGATAACCGGTGTTACAGAGAGTGAATTATCGTATCGTGTTCCTGGGTAGTTACATTTGATTGCTGTCAAAATGAAGAGCCTTGGTTGAGGTCATAATTTGATGCTTACCGTATATGACTTCATTACATCTCGTCTGTACGCCAGATCTGCCATAATATTGAAGGAAAGATGATAACCTCTAGTTGTTAATGGTATTTAAGCATTCCAATTGAACATCTCCCATTGTGTTGTTCAGCCTTTTCCACGAGTTTCAGTGGTTTTCGAAATGTCGATTACTTCATTACGACGATCGCCATCTTCGGGCCACTGTATTTCCGGATATGGCTTCAGGCCACGCCTTCCAGCTGTAAGCCTTCACCAAGCCAAGTAAGTACTATACACACCATGTCGATCTTTAATAGGATGTGACAATTGATATATATTTCCCTGCAAGTAAACAATGACCAATTCTTTTAAACGTAAAGCTTGATAAAGTATGAATTAAGTTGTTGTACTATTTATGTTTACATTGTCGTTGTTAGTTATTATAAAAATACATCCATGCAAGTACCTTTGTGCCTACAGCGCATTATTAGTTTATTTCCCGTGACATTTATATAATTATAGCTAGGCGTAACTGTGGACAATCCCTCCCTCTCCCTCTCCCTCTCCCAAATGTGATAAGTACAATGCTACTGAATCAAGTAAAACATTTGGGCGAAAACAAATGAGCATCTTGCCTTTCTATTGTGACACAGAGCACTGGATATATATTGTCTTTGCGTCACTTTTCCCGTAACGAGTCGTGAAAAGAAAATCATAAATGCCACCTTGGGGCGGGACGCTTGTTAATTGTCCTGATATTCATTTTAACATTGATCAGTGGTTGTTTCACGAACAAAACGAATTGGTCGTACAAAATAATCTATTTTGAAGTGTTGTGTGCGTTATTAGAGATGATTTCTAAGATAAGACTACACTTATATAACACTTTTAGAAAGCAAGACTACAGTTTCTTAAAAATGAATAACACTCACAGTTGTTCTGTCCATTTTTCCGCCAATAGAGGGAGTAAAGCTACAACATTACAACAGTGTCGTGGATGAGAGACTACAGCGAAGAAACGACAGGTGCATGTGAAGGACAACGTGCTCTCCCTAGCATTTATAAAAAAATAGACTATTCACCTTTGATAAAGTTTAATAACTTTTTAGGAAAGGCATTGGACGGAATTAGAATTTTTACTTTTTTTTTACTTAATTAGATTAAAATTCATATTAATGTTATTTCCTGATGGTATGGTTTACTATCAATACATTTTCCTTTATTAGTATTGTAGGCCTACATTTGGCAGACTACGTCACTTTTATATTTGGCTGTTTGGTCTTATTTCCATAGTGCATGTTTACCCTATTCTCCGTGTCCCCAATTCCACATCACACCAGTAATAGTGCAGTATAGTTTCTAGATTGGACATTATGCAGGCAGTCAGGCAACTGACATATTGGACAGGCTAGTTAGATGATGGAACATTGCTGAATAAACTGAAAAAAAAAAAATTAAAACCTTCTAAAACAATTGGTCCTATTGTATCACTTCATAAAAGCCGTTAAGATTTTCTTTTGTTGATAAGCCTAATTGTGTCTCCTTAAGGGCAGCATTGTAACAGCAACTATTTTCGACTATGCTTCAAATACTTTTTTGCGTGCCGCAAAGTGACTTGTGTCATGAGTTGTTGGAATGAGCTGTGTCATTATGGACGCTAGATGTTTATCACACAGACGCTGATTGCAGGTCACAGACCAGCGGAGAGGTAAATAGATGCTGTAAACAGGTGCTTCTCCCCAAGGGGCCTAGAGTAGGATTTAGTTGAGAGGCACATGAATAGAAATTCTCATTCCTAACTTTCTGAGATTATGCAATGTCAAAACAGAAGATTAAAAAAGCAGCCAGTATTAATGTCAAGTCAAATGTGTTCTACCAATAACGAAAAAGAAAATGCACACAAACTCATAAAAAAGGTACACATAATATCATTCATTTATTCATCCTTGTGATAGTAGTACCACCAAAAAGTGGACCAAACATTTCTGCACGACGGGTCTGGACGGAGCTAAATGCACCAGTGGCACCCAAGTGACTCAGTCGGCATGGTCACTACATATCCCCTCCCTTCAGGTCATCCTGCAATGTAGACAGACCTGTTTGCTGCCACCTGTGATTGCATTTGGCTGGATGTGGGTTTGTTTTGTGTGTTTGTGTTTGGTCTCTGTGTGTGCGTCTGTATGTGTGTGCGTGTGTGTGTGTGTGTGTGTGTGTATGTGTGTGCGAGCCTATATATGAAGGTAAGATTATTCGGATAAGCGACTAGACTGATGGATAAACAGTTGGACCAATCTGGTCATCTCACCTAACTTTCAACTGGAGAAAAATATGATACTTTCCCATATCAGCAGCAACAAAAACACAAAAGGGTGAATTGTGGTAAAAGTGTCTCATTATTTTCAACCTATATGCTAGGCTCTTGTCCTTTGCACTGTGAAACTTTTTGCCTCAAATCAAAGCCTTAAATCACAGCATTGGATCAGAATGAATATTGATGTACCTCACTAGCTGCTTTCTACCCTGTAGGACTACACCACCAAAATCTGCAAAGCTACACGCTTCGTCACCGCTCTTCGTATGATGAACCACCATCTTGCCCGTTAGGCTATGTCATTTATTTTGCGTGGGCGCTAGCCACCCTCCTCACTGGAATGTTTGAACGTTGGTAGCAAGTGCCGCAGTGTTCTTAATATCTGGCAGGCCGGTTTTAGAAAGCAAACAAACCAGCAAATCCGTCAGCCAAGATATAATGACTGAAGAATGCTTGTACGTTATTCATTACACCAAGGGACCATGTAACAGGAAGTCAGTGCTCTCTTGTCTCGGAGAAAGACAAAAACTCTGTGTGCAGAGTTATCTTAACATGATATTTGGTAGGGCAGGCCTTTCCTAAATCCTCGGCCTGTCCAGACTTGTCTCTAGTGAACACTCATGATTGCTTTTGACAATGTGTGACAATGACAGTATTATAAAGAATGTTTTAGTTTTTTTTCAACAAATGGGATTTATGTTGTGAATTTTTGATATTTGGAATTGAGTTTTAGTCGCACCCTTATTGGCAGTATGCCTACTAAATTAAAAAAAGAAGACATTTGACCACAGAATATTGACATTATTTTATGTTACATCTGATTCACAGAGTTTTCTAAAGTGTTTCCTCATTGACTTGATTTATAGGCTTACTCCATATGCACAGAGTTGACCCTGCGCCTGCCAGAGCTAAATTACTGGAATCCACTGACACTCTAATTATAACACACTTAAGACCTTTAAAATGTATCGCTTTGGCCAAATGAGGGAAGCAATGTAGACTTACCTGACTATTAAATCTGGAGAGATAATTGTAGAAAATGTAGTTAATCTCCATAATTAGGGATTGTTGTCGGTGAATAGGCAATGGTCTTTGTTTTAAATAAGACCAAGACTGAAAACGATCTAGCAATTATGTATTGTATATCTAACAGATTATGCAAATAGGTCTGAACAATTGGATGTATTCAACTCAAACTCAAACTCAAAAATTGTATTCTTAGATTTTTCTAACAAATACATTTATATTTATATTTCTAACAAATATAAAATGTTTTATCTCATCTCCAATCGATAGACGGAGATTTGTAAATGTCAATTGTAAATCACAGCAAACCATGTGTTATTTTTCATGATGTGTTGCCAACATCAATAAGACATTGTTATGAGAGCCCTTATATCAACCATATTTCCTTTTCTCTCCACCAGTAATGAGAAGAGTAAAGTAACACAGTCTCAACTATTGACCCTGGCTTGCTGGCTACATTACACACACCAACTGTCAAAAGGATATATAGGGGAATTTAAGTGTCTTTATTGTATGGCATATGCTTTGGCCTTATATGTGCTATAATTCTCTACTTTGCACCTTACAGAGGAAAACTAATGTTTGTGTGTGTGTGGGTGTGTTCTATATGATTGTGTGTGTTGTATGGTTACATTTATTGTGTGTAAGGTAATTATATGCTAAGGTGAGTGGGTGTACCCAGGTTGTAACATCCTGCAGGTGTCTGTAGCGATGGCTGATTGTTGTTGTTTGCGTGTGACAGCTACGAGTATCTATGAGAGGTGGTGTGTGTTTGTATGTTTGTGTGTGTATTTGTGTGTGTGTCTGTTCACACTTGTGCATGAGTGTGTGTGTCTGTTCACACTTGTGCAAGTGTGTGAGATGAATAGTTAATATGTGTGTGTGTGCGCGCGCACATTTGTGTGTGTGTGTGTGTGTGTGTTTCTATGTGTTTGTGTGCATGTGTGTATGTCCATTCACCCTTGTAATTGTGTGTGAGAGAGAATGTGTGCATTTGTGGGTATGTGTGCATGCGGCAAGAGTGTGTGTGTGTGTGTGTGTGTGTGCATATGAATTGTGTCTTTTATGAATGCAGCCTGCAAGCTCTGTGTCTGTCTGGTGGGCGGTTCAGCATGACCTCAGTCACGGATGAGTGAAGACAACTTCATCCAGTCTGCCCGTCTGTCTGTCACCCTCAAATACAGCTCTTAGTTTAGGAAAGAGAGAGAGAGAGAGAATCAGCCATCATCTGAAACCAGAGGAGAAAGAAGAGAGAAGGGCTGGGGGAACAAAGACTTTTTAATTTTCCTTTTTTTTTCTTTCTCCTTCTCTTGTTGTCTTTGGTTTTTCTTTCATATTTTCAGCACCCAGTAATCACGCCACGTTGTTAGCTTTAGATTCAGGTTAGACTTGTTGCAAGAGACAACTTTCATCCACCTCCACCTCCTCCACCCTCCTCCCTGTTCCCTCACCCCCCACCCACCCCCTTCCTCCCATAAACTCCAGTCCTCAATTCACACCACAGTCTTGTGCTTCTTTTGAGCCACTGACAAGCCACATTTGTCTTTAAGGCATGTCCTTCTCTCCCTCTCCCCCACCTATAGAGTCTGTCGTCTCCTCCTCTCCTCCTTCCCTCGCCTCGTCCCTCCCTCTCTAGTGGCAGGTGAATTGTTCCAGCAGGGCTGTGAGTCATGCAATAGCAGGTGTATGTCTCTTCCTGGTTGGCCCCCTCTCTGCAACATTTCTGCCAACCACACCTGTGGTTGGCA